>PVKM010004578.1:0-51618 GCA_004027735.1 Carollia perspicillata
AGCGAATCCAACAGCTGGTACTTTGAAAAGATAAACAAGTTTGACAAACCTTTAACTAGATTCATCAAGAAAAAAAGGGAGAGGACGCAAATAAATAAAGTCAGAAATGAAAGAGGGGAAATGACAGCTGACACAAAGAAATACAAAAGATTGTAAGAAAATATTATGGCCAACTATATACCAACAAACTGGACAACCTGGATGAAATTGATAAATTCCCAGAAACATACAATCTTCCAAAACTAAATTAGGAAGAATCAAAGAATCTGAATAGACAGATTACACCTGGTGAATGTGAAGCAGTAATAAAAAAAAGTCCCAACAAATGAAAGCCCTGGAATGGATGGCTTCACAGGTGAATATTACCAAACATTTCTAGAACTAATACCTCTCCTTCTCAAACTATTTCATAAAATTCAAGAGGAAGGAAGGCTCCCAAACTTTTTTTATGAGGCCAGCATTATCCTAATTCCAAAACCTGATAAAGACATTACAAAGAAAGAAAATTATAGTCCAATATCCCTCATGAAAATAGATGCTAAAGTCTTCAACAAAATATTAGCAAATAAAATACACCAAATGCATCAAAAAGATCATACACCATGATTAAGTGGGGTTTATTCTGGGAAAGCAAGTTTGATACCACAATCGCAAATCAATAAATGTGATCCATCACATAAACAAAATGAAGGATAAAAACATGATCATGTCAACAGATGCAGAAAAAGCATTTGATGGAATCCAGCACCCATTTATGATAAAAGCTCTCAACAAAGTGGGATTAAAGGGACAATACCTAAACTTAATAAAGGTTATATATGACAACCCACTGCCAGCATCCTCAACAGGCAAAACTAAAAGTGTTCCCCTTAAGATCAGGAACAAGACAGGGATGTCTGCTTCACCTCTCATTCAACATAAGTACATGAAGTCTTAGCCACAGCTATCAGAAAGAAGAAGAAATAAAAGACATCCCATTCGAAAAGGAAAAAGTAAAACTGTCCTTATTTGCAGATGACACAATAATGTACACAGAGAACCCCAAAGGTTCCACTCAGAAACTACTAGAAGTGATAAATTAATTCAGCAAAGTAGCAGGATACAAAATTAGTATTCAGAAATCAGTTGCATTTTTATATGCCAATAATGAGCTAACAGAAAGGGAAATTAAGAAAACAAACCCATTTTCAATTGCTTTAAAAATAATAAAATTCCTAGGAATAAACCTAACCATGGATGTGAAAGACTTGTACTTTGAAAATTATAAGACACTGAAGAATGAAACTGAAGAAGATACAAATAAGTGGGAGCACACACTGTATTCATGGATGGGAAGAATGAACATCATTAAAATGTCCATACTACCCAAAGTAGTCTATATACTCAGTGCATTTCCTATCAAGATTCCAATGACATATTTTACAGAACTAGAACAAATATTTCAAAAGTGTATGGAACTACAAAAGGTCCAGCATAGCAACAGCAACTCTGAAAAAGAACAAAGTTGGAGGAATCACACTACCTAACATCAAACAGTACTATAGGGTTATAGTAATCAAAACAGCCTGGTATGACCTAAAAACAGACACATAGATAATGGAACAGAATATAGAGCCCAGAAATAAACCCACACCTTTATAGTCAATTAATAATTGACAGAGGAAGCAAGCACATACAATAGGCTAAAGATAGTTTATTCAATAAATGGTGTTGGGAAAATTGGATGGATACATTCAGAAAGATGAAACTAGATCAGCTTCTTACACCACACACAAGAATAAGTTCCACTGGTAGGATTATATCCTAAGAACCCTGAAACACCAATTTAAAAGAACCTATGCACCCCACTGTTCATCACAATTTACAATAGCCAACTTCTGAGAGCAACCTAGGTATCCATCAGTAAATGAACGGATCAAAAACCAATGGTGCATTTACGCAATGGAATTCTATGCAGCAGAAAAAAAGAAGGCGCTCCTACCCTTTCCAACAGCATGGATGGAAGTGGAAAGCTAACAGAAGCTAACAGAAGCTAGCTCATTATTCTGAGCTAGAATGTACAGAAACCCTGGCTAAGTGAAATAAGCCAGGTGGTGAAAGACAAATACCATATGATGTCACCTTTAACAGGAACATAATCAACAAAACAAACAAACAAGCAAAATATATCCAAAAACACTGAAATTGAGAACAGGGTGAAAGTGACCAGAGGGGAGAGGGGAGGGAATTTCAGGGGAAAAGGATAAAGGGTTTGCAGGAATAATTATAAAGGACACATGACAATAACAGGATGGGGGGGTAGAAACAGAAGGGAGGTGGGGAGGGCTGGGGGGTTGAGCTGGGGTTGGGGGAAAGGCAGAAAACTGTTCTTGAACAACAATAAAAAAAAATAAAGGCAACTATTTAAATGCCAAAGGGTAGAATAAATTCAAAAAGGGTCAAAGATTAAATATTATACCTGAAACCATAAAAATTGTAGAAGAAAACATAGGCAGCAAAATCTTGGCTATTGCTAGTAGCAATATTTTATCAGATATATTTCCCCAGGCAAAGGAAACAAAAGAAAAAAAATAAATAAATGGGACTACAGAAAACTAAAAAGTTTTTTTCACAGCAAAGGAAATCATCAACAGAAGAAAAAGCCACTTCCAGCAAAGATGGAGATGTAGGTAGACACACTGTGTCTCCTCGCACAAACAAAGGAAGGACAACAATAATTAAAAGACATAAAACAAACAGAACTGACAGAAAACCGAACTGTATGGAAGTCTGACAACCAAAGAGTTAAAGAAGAAATATTCATCCAGACTGGTAGGAGGGGTGGAGTCGAGCAACCAGGGCAGAGAGGACTTGCGGCAAGGTGGCTACTGATGGACTGGGGTGCACAAGGCCGTGGCTGGCAGACTCAGCCAGGCAGTGGATTGTGGAATGGGGCACAGTGCTCAATGTGGTGGCTGGTGGGCTAAGCAGTCCCACATTTCCGTGTAGATAAACCAGGTGAAACTGGGAAGTGGGACAGATGGTACAACCCAGGGTCCCAACATGGGGAAATAAAGCCTCAAACCATGATTGAAAACACCTGTGGGGTTTGAGGTGGCAATGGGAGAAACTCCCAGCCTCACAGGGAGTTCGTTGGAGAGATCCACAGGGTCCTAGAATGTACAGAAACCCACCCACACAGGAATAAGCACCAGAAGGGCCCACTTTGCTTGTGGGAAGCAGGGTAAGTGACTGATATCTGGCAGAGAGCAGAGCAAGTGCCATTGTTCCTTCTCAGGCCCCTCCCCCACATACAGCATCACAACCCAGCCACGTGGGTTACCCTGCCCTGGTGAATACCTAAGGCTCCGCCCCTCACTATGTAACAGGTGTGTCAAGAAAAAAAAATAGGGAGGGAAGATGGCGATGGAGTAGGAGGGAGTCGATTTCACTTCCCCCTACACAAAGGAGGAAAGCCTGGCTAATCCAAGCAGGAACAGAGAAGACACACAACAGTACCCCAGCGTATTTGAAAATAGGAGTCCAAAAATTGTAGCGGACACTGAAAAACCAGAAACCAGATGGTAAGAAGGATATTTCAGGACAGTAAGGTCCTGGGGACAAGCGCAGGGACAGGGGTGCGGTTGTGCTCCAGGGCCGGCGTCCAGAGGGGGTGCTGGGTCTACCACAGACTTCTTGAGGGTGGAAGAACTGCCACAGTCCTTAGGAGAGAGCCGGGTTGGCTGCCCCCTCCCTCACCGACAGACCAGGGTCTGAGCAACACCAGGAGAGTTCTGGTTGCAGAGAGGGGTATAAGGACGAAGAGGCAAGATGCACAGGGCTGTGGTTACCCACGGGGTCCGTGGTCACCAGCTCAGGAGAGCTGAGAGACAGGCAGTGAAAGGCACTGACCCCCATAGTCACTGGTCTGGCTGGAGAATTGGGTTACACAGGGTGGCAGGCTTGAGTAGGAGGAATTTATCAAACAGAGGGGCTGGGGAATCTACTGTGACAGCCCTGCAGCTGACTCCTAACCCAGGCAGGCAGAGACCCCAGGGTTAAATGGAAGGCACTGCAACTCCCTCCAGGTAGCACTGGGAAGGGTTTGGGCCCAAACTTGTAGGATGGACACAGCCTAGCCGAGTGGGTGCCCCTGCATCCCAGCAACCACTGGGGAAAAGCGCTCTGAAGAGAACCAGGATCCCCCCATCTAAGATATTAGAGAGAGGATCCAGACTAGCTCTTGGGACAGTGCTTGTAAGACAGGCTGAGTAAACATCAGGAAGAGAGAAATGCCACAGGAATCACTCCCAAGCCTCCTGCAGCCAGCAAGACCAGAAAAACTGGTTTGGCCAGTTTGAAACCAACAAGAGGCCTGTTTTTTTTTTAATGCTATTTTTAAGTAAATTTTTATTTTATTATTATTTTTTTAAATTTTCATTACTGTTTTATCTTTCAGTTGCCTTTTCCTCTCTTTCCTTCTTTCTTGATTTACTTCTTTATCCATTCTTTCCAATTTTATCTCTTCTTTCTCCCTCCTCCTGCCATTTTTTTTAATACCCACAACTGAGAAAAAAAAACTTGGAACTGTGAAAGGACCTGAGGTGGACCCAAAGACGGGGCAAACCAACAGCTAAGACAGTGAGACAAATTTCACTTGGCTACTGCAGGGAAACTGCAAGTTGCTGCATGTTTGTATTATTATTATTATTTTTTTCATTATTCCTACGTCTTTTATCTTAATAGTGTTTTTGTATTCTCCTTCTTTCTGTATATAGTCTTCTTTCCTTGATGGGTGATATTGTACCATTTGACAGGTTTCCCCTGTTCTCTCTTCCACATTGTATTGCTAATTTTTACTGTACTTCACAGGAATTGTGTTCCATCAGCACACTACTCAAAGTCCTATACCCCCTGTTCATGTTATTCAGATCACATAGGTTCTGGCATATGAGTGTTGCTCTAATATTATTGTAAATAATTGCTGTTTCACATAATTGTAAATACTTCACAGCACCCTACCCGGATTTTAGCCCACATCACAGTCTCCTGAACTCTATTATTGTGGAGGTTAACTCTGTTCTCTCACATGCTACACCTATGTACTATACTTTACTCTCACCTTACCACAGAATTTGACCTCCCGCAACTTCACTGCTTTCTAGATCCAACTGGCAATCCTTCCTTCCCCAACAAGAGTCTTTTCTTCTTTCCATCCTTTCTTAAAAGTGGCCAGTTGGGTTGAGGAACAAGGTTAATGCTACACATAGCCAAAAGATCTCCTGTCTCTTATACTGGATGCTACTGTAAATATGATAGAATACTCCCTGGCTGTCTGAAACCATTTTGCCTCCCCCTTCAACTGAGCACAAAAAAGAGTAGGTGGAAGCGGGGAAAACCAGGATACCCGAAGGAGACTGCACCACTGAATCTCATAGGCATTCTACCACAGAAGTTCACACCATGAACCCTGGGAGCCAGAACAAATCCATTTAAAAAGTGGAAGCTAACCAGAAGAGTGTCACAAACAATGATAAGACAAAGAAACAATCCCAAACAAAAGCAAAGGAGGAAGCCTCAGAAAGAATGCTAAATGAAATGGAGGCAAGTCAGCTATCAGATATTGAATTCAAAGAACTGGTTACCAGGAAGTTCCATGAGCTCACAATAAGCTACCAGAAACTACATTGTAAACTGTAGTTATAATGAACTCACTGCAAACTATATCAACATGAAAAAGGATATAGATAACGTAAACAAGGGCAAAGTGGAAATGAAGAATACAATTGGTGAACTGAAGAACACAGTGGAAGGAATCAAAAACAGGATCGATGAAGCAGAAGATCGGATAAGCGAGTTGGAGGACAAAGTAGGAAAAAACACCCAGAAGGAGCAAGAAAAGGAAAAAAGGCTGAGAAAGAATGAAGAGGGATTAAGAGAAATGCAAGACAATATGAAACGTAATAATATCTGTATAATAGGGACACCAGAAGGAGAAGAAGAAGAGCAATAGATAGAAAATCTATTTGAAAAAGTAATGATGGAAAACTTCCCTAATTTGAAGAGAGAAAAAGTCACACAAATCCAGGAAACACAGAGAGTCCCAATCAAGAGGGACCCAAAGAGGCACACTTCAAGACACATCATAATTAAAATGGCAAAATTCCAAAGCAAAGAGAGAATCTTAAAGGCAGCAAGGGAGAAGAAGGAAGTAACATACAAGGGAGTCCCAAAATAAGGTTAGCTTCTGACTTCTCAATGGAAACACTCCAAGCCAGAAGAGAATGGCAAGAAATATTCCAAGTAATGAGAACCAGAGGCCTGCAACCTAGGCTTCCTTACCCAGCAAGGCTCTCAATCAAGATAGAAGGCCAAATAAAGAGCTTCCAAGAGAAAAGAAGTCTAAAAGAATACACATCCACCAATCCAGCCCTGCAAGAGATGCTAAAGAGACTACTCTAAGGAAAGGAAGGGAAAGAGAGAGACAGAGAGGAACATAGGTACAAAAATGACAATGAATAAGTACCTATCCATAATAACCTTAAGTTTAAATGGATTAAGTACTGCAATCAAAAGACACAGAATAGCTGAATGGATAAGAAAGCATGAACCACACATATGCTGCCTACCAGAGACCCACCTCAAATCAAAAGACCTACACAGACTGAAAGTGAATGGCTAGCAACATTTTTTCGAAGCAAAGGGACAGGGGGAAAAAAACCAGGGTAGCAATACTCATATCAGACAAAATAGACCTCAAAAAAGGAGCCCTACAGAAAGACCCAGAAGGTCACTTCATAATACTCAAGGGAAGACTCCACCAGGAACACATAAACATTGTAAATATATATGCAGCCAACATAGGAGAAAATCTTAGAGGACTTCAAGAAAGATATTGATAGCAACACACTTATAGTAGGGGATTTTAACACCCCACTGTCAAAAATGGGCAGATCTTCCAAACAAAATATCAACAAAGAAATTGTGACATTGAACAAGGCCTTAGATGAAATGGACTTAAAAGATATATACAGCCCTTCATCTCAAATAAGCTACATACACATTATTTTCAAATGCACATGGAACATTTTCAAAGATAGACTACAGGATAGGACACAAAACAAGCCTCAACAAATTCAAGAAAATTGAAATTATACCAAGCATTTACTCTGGCCTCAAGGGCCAGAAATTAGAAACCAACCCAAAGAGGAAAAACCCAAAATACTCAGTCATGGAGGTTGAATAGCATGCTATTAAACAATGAATGGGTCAAGAATGAAATTAGGGAAGAAATCAAAAAGTTTCTGGAAACTAATGAAAATGAACTCACAACAACCCAAAACTTATAGGACACAGCAAAGTCAGTCCTGAGAGGGAAATTCATAGCAATCCAGGCCTAACTAAAAAAGATAGAAACATTTCAAACAAACAACCTAACCCTAGAAGAACTCGAGGAACAACAACAAAGACAGCCCAGAGCTAGTAGAAGGAAGGAAATAACCAAGACCAGAGCAGAATTAAATGACATAGAGACTAAAAGCACAATCTTAAGGCTCAATGAATCTAGGAGCTCGGTTTTTGAAAAGATAAACAAAATCAACAAGCCTTATGGAGGCTCATCAAGAAAAAAAGAGAGAGGACCCAAATAAACACAATCATAAATGAAAGAGGAGAGATTACAACTGACACCACAGAAATACAAAGGATTGTCAGAAAGTACTTTGAGAAGCTATATGCCAAGAAAGTTGAAAACCTGGATGAAATGGACAAATTTTTAGAAAATATAATCTTCTAAAACTAAATGAAGAAGAAGCAGAAAGCCTGAACAGATTAATAACAGCAGATGAAATTGAAGCAGTAATTAAAAAACTCCCAACACACAAAAGCCCAGGACCAAGATGGTTTCACAGGGGAATTCTACAAAGCATTTAAGGAAGAGCTAACCCCTATCCTTCACAGACTATTCCAAAAAATTCAAGGAGATGGAAGACTCCCAAACTCTTTTTATGAAGCCAGCATCATCCTAATCCCAAAACCAGATAAAGACACAACAAAGAAAGAAAACTTCAGATCAATATCACTGATGAGCATAGACACTAAAATCTTCAACAAAATATTGGCAAACTACATCCAACAATACATTAAAAAGGTCATACACCATGACCAAGTGGGATTCATCCCAGGGATGCAAGGATGGTTCAATATTTGCAAATCAGTAAATGTAATACATCACATAAACAAAAGCAAGGACAAAAATCACATGATCATATCAATAGATGCGGAAAAAGCATTTGACAAGGTACAGCACCCATTTATGATAAAAACACTCAGCAAAGTGAGAATTAAGGGAGCATTCCTCAATATAATAAAGACCATATATGAGAGACCTACACCCAACACCGTACTCAATGGGAAAAACTAAAATCTTTTCCACTAAGATCAGGAAAAGGACAAGGTTGTCCACATTCACCACTTCTATTCAATATAGTTTGGGAATTTTTAGCCACAGCAATCAGACAAGTAAAGAAAGTAAAAGGCATCTAAATCAGAAAGGAGGAAATGAAACTGTCACTGTTTACAGATGATATGATAGTGTACGTGGAAAATTCTATAGACTCCACCCAAAACCTGCTCAACTTAATAAGTAAATTTGTCAAAACAATGGGATACAAAGTCAATATTCAGAAATCAAAGGCATTTTTGTATGCCAACAATGAAACAGCAGAAGCAGAAATCAAGGAAAAAACCATTTGATATAGCAAAAAGAAAAATAAAATACCTAGGAATAAACCTAACCAAGGAGATAAAATACCTGTATGCAGAAAACTACACAACACTGAAGAATGAAATCAAGGAAGACACAAAGAAATAGAAACATATACCGTGTTCATGGATTGGAAGAATTAACATCATCAAAATGTCCATATTACCCAAAGCAATTTACAGATTCAATGCAATAAGTATTAAAGTACCAATGAAATATTTAACAGATGTAGAAGAAACACTTCAAAAATTCATATGGAACCATAAACAGCCCTGAATAGTAGCTGCAATTTTGAGAAAGAAGAACAAAGTAGGAGGGATCATAATACCTGATACCAAACTGTATTACAAAGCCACTGTATTCAAAACAGCCTGGTACAGGCATAAAAACAGGCATATGGACCAATGGAACAGAACAGAGAGCCCAGAAATAAACCCAAGTCTCTACATTCAGTTAATAGTCGACAAAGGGGGCAACACCATAAAATGGAGTAAAAATAGTCTCTTCAACAAATGGTGTTGGGAGAACTGGACAGCTACGTGCAAAAAAATGGAACTCGAGCATCAACTTACACCATACACAAACATAAATTTAAGATGGATAAAAGACTTAAATATAAGCTGTGACACCATTAAAATCCTAGAGGAGAACATAGGCAGGAAAATCTCAGATATCTCACGCAGCCACATTTTCACTGATATGTCCCCCAAAGCAAGGGATATAAAGGAAAGAATAAAGAAAGGGGATCTTATCAAAACAGAATGCTTCTGCACAGCTAAAGGAAATAGCATTAAAATAAAAAGAGAACCAACTTTATGGTAAAACATATTTGTCAATGATACCCTGACTAGAGATTAATCCCCAAAATATACAAAGAAGTTACACAACTCCACTCCAAGAAGATAAGCAACCCAATTAAGAAATGGGCAAAGGACTCGGACAGGCATTTCTCCAAGGAGGACATACAGAGGATTCAGAGACACATGAAAAGATGCTCAATATCGCTAGCCATCAGAGAAATGCAAATTAAAACCACAATGAGATAGCACTTCACACCAATTAGAATGGCCATCATAAACAAAGCAACAAACAACAAGTGTTGGAAAGGTTATGGAGAAAAGGGGACCCTAGTTCACTGTTGGTGGGATTGCAGACTGGTACAACCACTGTGGAGAACAGTATGGAATTTTCTAAGAAAACTAAAAATGGAACTGCCTTTTGACCCAGCAATTCCACTGCTAGGATTATATCTCAAGAACCCTGAAACACCATTCCAAAAGCACCTATGCACCCCAATGTTCATAGCAGCACAATTTACAATAGCCAAGTGTTGGAAGCAACCTAGGTGCCCATCAGTAAATGAATGGATCAAAAAACTATGGTACATATACACAATGGAATTCTATTCAGCAGAAAGAAAGAAGGAGCTCCTACCCTATGCAACAGCATGGATGCAACTGGAAAGCATTATGCTAAGTGAAATAAGCCAGGCGGTAAAAAACAAATACCATATGATCTCACCTTTAACAGGAACCTAAGCAACAAAACAAAGAAGCAAGCAAATTATAACTATAGACATTGAAATAGAAAACAGGCTGACAGTAACCAGAGGGGAGAGGGGAGGGAATTTCAGGGGAAGAAGGGAAAGGATAACAGGAACACAAGTATAAAGGACACATGGACAAAAACTAAGAGGGGTGGAAATGGGAGGGAGGTGGGGAGCACTGGGGAGGTGGACTGGGATGGGAGTAAAAGATAGAAAAGTGTACTTGAAGAACAATTAAAATAAAATTTAAAAAAAGAGAAAAAAGTCACCCAAAGGAAAGAATAGATCAAAGCTCCAGAAAAAAATACAACTAAATGATGAAGAGATAGCCAACCTATCAGATGCACAGTTGAAAACACTGCTAATGAGGATGCTCTTAGAATTGTATGAATTTGGTCACAAATTAGATGAAAAAATTAAGGCTACACTAAGTGAAATAAAGGAAAATGTACAGGGAACCAATAGTGATAGGAGGAAAACTGGAACTCAAATCAATGGTGTGGACCAGAGGGAAGAAAGAAACATCCAATCAGAAAAGAATGAAGAAACAAGAATTCAAAAACATGAGGAGAGGCTTAGAAACCTCCAGGACGCCTTTAAACATTCCAACATCCGAATTATAGGGTACCAGCAGGAGAAGAGGAAGAGCAACAAATGGAAAAGTTATTTGAACAAAGAATAAATGAGAACTTCCCCACTGTGACAAAAGAAATAGAGTTCCAGGAAGTCCAGGAAGCTCAGAGAGTCCCAAAGAAATTGGACCCAAGGAGAAACAAACCAAGGCACATCATAGTTACAATACCTAAGATTAAAATTAAGGAGAGAATCATAGAAGCAGTGAGAGATAAGGATGCAGTTACCTACAAAGGAGTTCCCATAAGACTGTCAGCTGCTTTCTCAAAAGTCACCTTATAGGCAAGAAAATGCTGGAAAGAACTTTTCCAAGTCATGAAAGGCAAGGACCTACATCCAAGATTGCTCTATCCCGCAAAGCTTTCATTTAGAATGGAAGGGCAGATAAAGCACTTCTCGGATAAGGTCAAGTTAAATGAGTTCATCATCACCAAGCCCTCATAATATGAAATGTTAAAGGGATTTATCTAAGAAAAAGAAGATGAAAATATGTACAGTAAAATGATAGGAAACTTGCAATTATTAACAAGCACACCAAAAACAAAAACAAAGTAAGCAAACAACTAGAAGAGGAACAGAACCACAGAAATAGAGATTACATGGATGGTTATCAACAGGAGTGTGGGAGGGGAAGAGAGGGGTAAAAGATACAGAAAATAAGTAGCATAGATGGTAGGTAGTAAACAGACAGGGGGAGGGTAAGAATCATATGGGAAATGTAGAAGCCAAAGGACTTATATGTATGACACATGGACATGAACTAAAGGGGGGGAATGTGGGTGGGCGGGGGTGTGCAGGGTGGAGGGGAGTGAAGGGGAGAAAATGGGACAATTGTAATAGTATAATCAGTAAAATATATTTAAAAAAGAGAAAGGAAACTCACTCTATCTTCTCTCATTCTAATATTTGCCAATACATTTGATAAGCTGTTAGTATCCAAAATTTTAAAGACCTTACAAAGCACAACACCAAAAAAACCCAAACAACCCAATTAAAAATTTGGCAAAGGACCTGATTAAACACTTTTCCAAAGAAGACACTCAGATGGCCAATAGACATGAAAAGATGCTCAACATCACTAATTATCAGAGAAATGGATATTAAAACCATAATGAGATATCATTTCACACCCATGAGAATGGCTATCACCAATAAACCAATAAGCAAGAAGAGCTGGTGAGGATGTGGAGAAAGGGAAACCATTTTTTCACTGTTGGTGGGAATGCAGATTAATGAAGCCACTGTGGAAAGCAGTAGGGAGATACCTCAAAAAGTTATAAATGGATCTTCCTTTTGACCCAGTGGTCTCACTTCTGAGAATATATCTGAGAAAACTCAAAACGCTAATTCAAAACAACATAAGCACCCCTATATTCATTGCAGTGTTATTTACAATCACTAAGATATGGAAGTAGCCCGAGTGTCCATCAGTATATGAGTGGATAAAGCAACTATGGAACCTTTATACAATGGAATTCTATTTAGCAACAGAAAAGAAAAAAAAAATTACCCTTTGCAGCAGTATGGATGGACCTGGAGAACATGATGCTAAGGGAAATAAGCCAGTCAGAGGAAAACAAATGCCATATGATTTTATTCATATATGACATCTAATGAGAAAACTGAACTAACAAAAAAATGGGAACAGGCTCATAGATGGAGACCAGGATGACAGCTAAGGTTGTGGGAAGGTTAGGAGTTGGAAGGATTGAGCAAAAAGGAAAAAGGACCTCATGGACTTGGACAACAAGTGTGGTGGTTGCTGGGGGAAGGGGTGTATAAGGGGACTAAATGGTAGCGGAAAAATTTAATAAAGATTAAATTAAAAGAAAGAAGATTACCTAATCTGAAAACTTCTGGTTCCTCACTTTGCTAATTTATATCTAGGTCTCGATATGCATCTTGTTGTTTTAGGAACTATGAAAAGGCACATGGGGAGGTGAGCCTCATAACAGGCTTGTGTTAGTTCAGCAGGTGTTAAAAGCAACTGAAGCCACAAGGTAATTTGTCTTCATTATTGATCAACAACTATTGCTGAGTAAGTTGAAAAGGTGAAATCATTGCTCATTTAGTTTGATGAAATGAAGAATTTTCTGGAGGTGAGGAATTAATGTGAAAATGAACATGATCTTTTGTTTCTAGTACCTCAGTTTACTTGGAATGGAATGGAACAGAAATTTCTATGTGTTAAGAAGAAGTAATTCAAGTTTACACTCTGAAGAATTATCTTGCAAACAAGAATTACAGTTTTCTAAAGTTCTCTCTTCTTTTTATGCAGGCTCACAGATTGGAATCATTTCAAGAACTGGAGAGTTAGTTTGTAATATGGTTTTGTTTTCCTTCCACCAGATGTGTAATGGGAGCAGCCCCTATATTCTACATTGATGAAAAATATAAAGCAATATCAGAGAATGGAGATAGAGAATTTTGCAGGGCCTCAGGATCATGATAGTCGATGCCAATGAATATCAGTGGAGAATATGTGAGGGCATGGTGTATGCCAGTGTTGTGAGTTGGAATAGTAGTGTTAATCAGTACACTAGGATTCAGAGGTGGCCACTAGGTTCTGTTTATTAGTACAGGAAAATAAACTCGGGCATTTGTCAAAAACAAGTTTTGAAGGCGGAGAAAGTCTCTGATTAATTCCTCAATTGCTTTCCCATTACTTCAGCATTCCCAGGGAATTCAACATGTAAAGCCCCATTGGTTAGTGAATAATTATATTACATCCACTTTCCTTTAGAAGTGCTTAAAGATTCTTGCTTTGTATTCCTTGCAGGTGAAAGCCCAGCTTCTGTGGTTGTTAATGCCTCAGCAGGATTATTTTCACTAAAGATGGAAACACTGGAGTCTGAATTGACCTGTCCAATCTGTCTAGAGTTGTTTGAAGACCCCCTTCTGCTCCCTTGTGCTCATAGCCTCTGCTTTAGCTGTGCCCATCGTATCTTGGTCTCCAGCTGCAGCTCTGGTGAACCCATAGAACCCATTACTGCTTTCCAGTGTCCTACGTGCAGGTATGTTATCTCGCTGAACCACCGAGGTCTAGATGGCCTCAAGAGGAATGTAACTCTGCAGAACATTATTGACCGCTTCCAGAAGGCTTCAGTCAGTGGGCCCAATTCCCCAAGTGAGAGCCGCCGGGAGAGGACTTACAGGCCTGGTACTACCATGTCTAGTGAGCGAATTACTTGCCAATTCTGTGAACAGGACCCACCAAGGGATGCAGTGAAAACTTGCATCACCTGTGAGGTCTCTTACTGTGACCGTTGCCTGCGGGCCACACACCCCAACAAGAAACCTTTCACCAGCCACCGCCTAGTGGAACCAGTGCCAGATGCACATCTTCGAGGGATCACCTGCCTGGACCATGAGAATGAGAAAGTGAACATGTATTGTGTATCTGATGACCAATTGATCTGTGCCTTATGCAAACTGGTGGGGCGTCACCGAGACCATCAGGTTGCATCACTGAATGATCGTTTTGAGAAACTCAAGGTAAGGGATCTGGGAAATATCCCTTACACAACTTTTTCTCTTTATACAGTTATACAGTTAGCAAGTTCTCTGATAAAATGGGTCACTTCTTTTTAAATATTTTATTTATTTATTTTTAGAGGGGGGGAAGGGAGAGAGAAAGGGAGGGAGACAAACATCAATGTGTGGTTGCCTCTCGTGTGCCCTGCAGTGGGTACCTGACCTGTAACCCAGGCATGTGCCCTAGACTGAGAATTGAACTGGTGTGGGTCACTTTTTTTTTTTAACATGGCAAGTGAATTAACTCCACTTGTCATATAAGTCTTGTGAAGAATAACCTACTCACCTCCAAGCTCCCACTGGAACCTATTTCATCTGTTGCATACCTGCTTGCCTCTGACCAATTTTGGGGAAGTTAACCCATGGCCCACTACATCAGTAGTCCATCCAGGGAAGCAGCACCCTCCTTCCTCTTTCAGTGACATATTGCACACTACATATCTTTGCCATGATCATAACATTTGTTTTAAGTATGTGAGTACCTGTGTAGGTGTGCTACAATTAGCATTTGTGCTGATTTACATATTTATGTGTCTAGCCATGGGAATGTTGGGCGTATCTCTGTGTATGTGTGGGTGGAGGTATCTGAGTATGTCTCTTTAGGTAAGAGATTTTTATGAAGGGCAGTAGTTGTATGTTTGCACACTTAGTACTCTACAGAAAAAAAGTTTGGCACTGGCTACTACAAATTCCTATGAAGCCCTTAACATATGAGGCTACTTATAAGCCTGCTTTAAAAAATAAAAGGAAACAAAATTAAAATTAAAAAAATCAAAACAGAACAAAGACACAAAAGGAACTTCATTGTACCATGAAGTCAGGAGGAATGATCAAATACCTGAACTAAACATTTAAACTGAAGGCCATAAATATTTAATCCAGTATTAGATTTTGTGCCAGTGTTCATTTTTGTGGTTTATGGACTGAAGCACCTGTTTGCAGTCCCTGCCTTGGAAGTTCCTAGTCTTCCATTTATGTTAAATGGGCAGTTTTTTGAAGTTGTTGGGCCATATAATATTTATGTGAAATTCTGAGTGCCTATTATTAGAGCCCTGCTACTTCATGTTGATGGTAAAATGTCAGATCCAACAATTGTTTTATTCCCATTGTCTGCCTGATATGTGGTTTACCTTCTCTTAAAAAAAGGAGCAACTTAGAAATTCCAGAAAAATAAAATGTGTAAATGAATAAGATTACCACTGCTAAATAGGGCCTGAATGTATAAGCCAAGCTCTAAGGAAGCTCTAGATAGGGTGTAAGGAGGGCAAAAAAGGGGTTGAGAGTTTCTTCTTGCCATACTCTGGAACAATCAATGTAACTTACGTAAAATTTATGGTGTTGGTGAGGGCAGCAATACTCAGAATAGGATACATATTTTGTGCTATAATTTGTGGCAAGCAATATTGAGAATAGTCACAGTGACAATGCTTTTGTGCCTTTTTATTATTTATATAAAATGTTTATAAATTTGTGCAAGTTCAGTGTTTTTGTTGATTTCATTCAAGGTAATATTCTCATTCATATCAAGACTGCAGAGAAGAATAATCTTACTGACTTCCATTCTTAGAATCATAAGAAGTTAGGCCTTGATCTTGGTCTAGTTGAAGTGCTATACTCTGAAGTGGTATAAACTGAAAGCTTGACAAATTGTTAAGCAATTTGGTCAAAGTCACAAAATTGAAACTGGAACTAGGCTTCTAGATTGTGAGTTAAGGATCCTTCCTACTGCGTCCTGCTGCCACTTTATTTTAGACCTAAGTTTTCCCCATGAAATGTGATTAGAAAGTAAACATTATCATCCAGCAACTGCACATCTTATGGGTCACAGATAAATCATTAATGACATCAAGGAACGGACATATTATATAAACTTACAGCTTTGTAATGGCAATAGATGGGGGTGGGGGTGGGTTTGCAGGAAGTGTAGGGATATAGAGAGGATGAAACAATCTCTGCCAAATATTTGCAGGTATTGGAACTATAATAAGTCATTGGCCTTAAGAAATACTCCAAACAGAAAAATCTGTATCCATATGCACTATTGAGATAACAAAAGACTAGATAGAATAAGCCTGTTTCTAAAGAACACCAGCTTTATGAAAACATCCAAAAACATGAAAACAATAGATGATTGATTAGATATTTGGCATAATGCAGCTATGGCTCTTGTCTGTAGGGATGGATGGGGCAGAAAAATATTTTACCAAAAGATGCTTTAGTGTATAACTAATCAGAAATATTTGGAGGAAGAAAGGCCAGATTTTGGATTGTTCCCCTTTAATTTTTTAAGGAAATGTTTAGAAAAACCTGATTATAAATTAAGTGGGAACTTTTTTTTTGCTCATTTTTGGATGGAAAGTGGAAATATATAAACCATTCCAAACCTTTTTGTTTGTTATATTGTCTGCAATATCTTGGACTTTGGGGAGGGAGAGGGATGTGCTGCTTGTATGTGTGTGTGTGTGTGGGGGGGTCACTTTGGTTTGATGCCAAGTGTGAAAGGATATTAGTTCTCCAGGTAAAGTAGAAAGAAAAATCTGACTGTCAGTGTCACACATACTCACTTTTTTAAAAGTTAATTTTAATTTAGAGAAGCATTTAGGATTATCCCCTTAATCTGCTTGATTCTTCTCCAAGGAGAAAGAATTCTGGTTGTTAGAGGGTATGAGGGTTCGTGGGGAATGATGGCCTTAAGCATCCTCTCCTGGCCCTGAGGAAAGCACAGTAGTTCTATAAGAGAAGAGGAAGAATGATAGGTTTGACTTTCTGGCCAGTAACTGATACGGCATTTATTGGTACTTTTTGGTTCTGGAGCTTCATTATTGGTGTTTATAACTTTCCTTTGTACAAATGTCACTGATTAGGATTAGTGTTCTATAATACTTATTTTTTCAATAAAGAATAAACAAACCATTATATAATAGATGCAAGGTCAGAATAACCAGGAGCTAGTCTATCTTCTTAACATGTACTCAAAATGGATTAGAGGGTTTGGAATACTTAGCATAGTTTATTATCCTTATTTAGTTTTCCAGTCTACTTGCATGTTCTTCTGAAGACTTCCAGTGGTTTAATTAATCTTCAATTTGAGAAAATAATTGTGTTCATGACAGTTACTATAGTAGTAAAATCTATCAAAGTAGTTATTTTCTCTATTGCCTATCTTTTTACTTACTTACTAGTCCCAGTAAATAAATTAGTTCATGATATGTGCTGTCTTTCTATAAACTGTTTCAAATTTTAGAATTTTCATTGTCACATGAGTTTCTCTCCTTAGAAAATATTGATATTATTGTATTAATACATGTTGGCTTTTTAGAAAGATGGTGACAGATCTTAGCCTTATATTCTAAGTCCTGCGCATCTTGGTCCTCATGCTGCC
The DNA here is from genome assembly GCA_004027735.1 of Carollia perspicillata. NCBI lineage: Eukaryota > Metazoa > Chordata > Mammalia > Chiroptera > Phyllostomidae > Carollia > Carollia perspicillata. The sequence continues at coordinate 17,839 of PVKM010004578.1, forward strand.
CTTCTTTTTTCCCCTCTACCATCTCAAACATGCTACCTTCATCTGACCAGGGTAGCCTCTTAACCGTCTGCTAATCACACCATTCTCTTTTCCAACTCTGAACTTTCATTCTCACTCATGCTCTACTCTTGGCCTGCTTAGGAATCTGACCTATTCTTTAGTGCTCAGTTGAAACCCAAGAAGGCCACTCCAACACATTCCAACTATACCTTAAATCCTTTGAGGCTAGGCACAATGTCTTATATTTCTTCAATATCCTCCTGGTGTCTAGCACACATAGTCTTTATAGCTCAAGAAATCCAAATGATTGAATATTTCTAATGGATTTGTGGGAAGTATATCAGCACCTCTAGCTTGCTTTGGTGCTCATCCTATAAGATATAAATCTGTCTTGCCATTATGAATATTTTAGAAGTCTAAAAAAATATCTCCTCTGAACTACTGGTGTTAAAACCAGAGTGTTACTAAAAATATGACATGTCCTTAATTTTAAGTGCCTATTCATTTTCATTGCTGGATTTTCCAACTGCCTAACCCTATGGTGACATCTGTGTAAATCAGATATGATTATTATAATTCTCTTTGAGAGTGATATCTTCATATTTCCATGCCCACAGCCTGCCAAAAATATAGCTGATGAAAACCAGGGGGAATAGAGGAATTTCCTGAAAGGAATAAGTAAGCACATTTTCTTTTTCTCATTATGTTTCCAGAAATTCATTACTACAAAAAATTCTTAAATGCAGTTACATTTACACATCAGGGATCTCATTATTATAAAATATTATCTGGCACTAGGATTAGTTTTTTGTTATAGGAAAGTAAAACATACACACACACATGCACACACAGACACACACACACACACACAGAGGAAGAGAGACTGAGACAGAGCTAAAGATTGCCAGACAAAGAAGGAAGATATGAGACTTGAAGAATGTTCAAAGGAAAGCCACACTGAAATTTAAAAGATTGGAAAATATGATATTCTGGAATATTATCATAGTTGATTGCTTGTCCTTCTTACTCAGTCACTCTGTCATCTACCCACCCATTCTCACTCAGCTACTGCCTTCTCCCCGGCAATTGTCTACTTACCCACTTGACACCCACTTCTGTTTGCCAACACAGATACCCTTTCAACTTACCAACCAATGGGCAATTGACTGTTTGCCCATTGGTCAGTAAACAGTCTCATATATTCATACAAGAATATAAGAGAAAAGAAGGAGAATATAAATATAAGAGAAAGAAGGAGAAATACCTTTATGAGATTGACTTGAGAGAGGATATATTTGCATATATATGCATGTGTCACTATAAATGAAGGTGTGTGTTTCTGCATGGATGAGTGGCTGAGAGTGACTCTGTGTCTGTGTGTCTATGTGTATCTATAAATGTGTATCAGTGTGTGGAGGAGGAGATAGTCTCTGTGTTAATTTTCTGTGGGTATATCTGCAGATAAGTTGGATATGAGAGAACATTGAATGTAAGGCAAGTTTTCTGTACCCACCCTAGGGAGGATTAGGACCTCAGTAGAACCTATCATGATACTAAAGATTTACCTAATAAATGAACAAGTTCATATATCCTCATGATAAGAAAAAATCTCCAGTGGAGACTCTGGCTGGTTATCATAGGTGGAGGAACAAAAAGGTTGTTTCTTGCTTTCACTTACTTAGGACTGAATCACAGTAGATAAATATAACAAGAGCAAAGAATTTGAGTCCAGCTTTACACTCTCTAGGGTATGGTGGTGGATGGGTGTGTATGGGATTGTGGATAATATCTGTCAAGGGTGTCTCAGCAAAACCAGCCTTTAACTCACAACTGTAAAATCATTCTTTCTTGTAGATCTGGTTTCTCGGTGGTTTCTTAATTATTTAAGACTTGCTCCTTATTACATATAATATGTATAAATCTGTATGTGTTTTGCTTGTGTATGGACATAAAAATTCATTTTACTTCATCTCTACTCAAACTGTGTGGTAAGACTCATTTGAACCTTTGTTCTTTCCCCTCTAATAATTATATTGGTTCTCTGGCTCTGTTGTCATGTAATATTAACAGGGTCCTGTGTTGGAAGATGATTTCTATTATTTCTTTGGTTTTACAGTAAGTTTAGCAAGTAGATATGCCAATTATTTGTGCTCTTACCTTTCTGTTTTTATGTCACTTCTATTGTCCTAAGTCTTCTCCATAAGCATCTGAAAGGAGCTAACAATCATCAAGCTGGGAACAGTTTTCAAAATGTTGACTCAGAGATTGGTCTTGTGTGGATTAAAATCCTTTCTGCTATCATTGGACAAAAGAATATATTGCAGAAATATAATATTAGTGAGGAAATATTAAGGAAACAAGGATTATTGAACCAAAAGAAGTGAAGTTTAAAGGGAAATGTAATAACGACATTCAAGTTCATGAAGGATTGATATAATGATTTAATGTTGTGTTCTTTATCTCCTCCAAAGATAGAGCAAACAATAAATTAAACTGTAGCATGGGGGATTTAAGCCAGGATTTCATTCATTAATTTACAAACAAAAATTAATTAATGCTCATTTCATTCACTGAACACTTAAAATGACTTAAAAACACAAATCATTGTAGGAGGAGCTGAAGACACAGAAAATAAGGCACAGTTCCTGCCCTAAAGTGCTCTGAGCTTAGTAAGTAAGGGAAATAGATACATACACTGAAAATTCTAATTCAGTATGGTAAGTGCCTTGATGGAGGTTTTCACAGATTCTCTGAAGCACAGAGAAAGTTAGTGGAAGGAAGTCACCAAGCTCTAAAACAGGGAATCATGAATGGATTGGTTGGAGAAGAGAGCAAACTGGAGAGAGAGTGTGAAGAAAGTATTACTAGGACTTGATGAATGATAATAGTGGTTATAGACAATGCAGAGAAAAAATTTGAAAAGTGATCCTTGAGTACATGTTTTGAATAATGGTGGTATCACTGTCAGCCTGTTCTCAATTTCAGTGTCTTTGGTTATATTTTGCTTCTTTGTTTGTTTTGTTGATTAGGTTTCTGTTAAAGGTGAGAGGGGAAGGAATTTGGGGGGGAAAGGGTGAAGGGTTTGAAGGAACAATTGTAAAGGACACATGGACAATAACAGGGGGGTGGAAACAGGAGGGAGATGGGGAGGGCTGGAGTGGGGGGAAAAAGCAGAAAAATTGTACTTGAACAATTAAAAAAAATAAAATAAAATACAGAAATTAGAAAAAAATAATGGTGGTATCAGGGGCAAAAATGGGGGAATTAGGAAGCAGCTAGCAATTTTGGAGGGATGACTTGACTGGATTAGTGTTTGATGTGACTGTGAGTCATTCAGTGTTCACTCATTTATCATACATTTACTGAATACCTATTAGGTGTCAAGCACCAGAAGAGATGCAGAGGTTACAGTTATAAAGATGTCATAATCCCAACCTTGGAGTTCTCAGCTTAGTGTGGGGAGACAAACAAATAAGGACACAGCTACAAGACAGTGTGGTGAGTGCTGATAGCAGAAGCACAGGAGGGCTGAGAGAGAACATAGGAGGGATATTAAAATAGACTTTGGGTGGGTTTTTGGCCCCTCCTCCATTGGGAGAAAGGGCTACAGTAAGGGACAGGGAGTGCTGTAGTCAAGATGAAAGAGCTTGTTCAAATATCTGGAGGAGAGAAAGCATGGGGTACACTTAGAACTGAAAGGGAAAGTGTTCTAGGAATTAAAATTCAGACCTTTATGGTGGCTGAAAGATCAGGGCTAGAGAAATAAATTTGGTGTCTTTAGTATGGAGATAAAGTTATGCAGTGATGAGCTAAGTGAGGGCACTTCCTTGAGCCTTGCAGCACACAAATGGTCTAGAAGTTCAACATGAAAGATGAGCAAGAAGAGGATGTGTATGAGATGCAGGGACTGAAGAGTAATAGTGCAAGTGGAATATAATATTAAGGCCTCCAGGAAAGTAGTTTTGGCTTTGACTCACTATTGTAAGTATTATCTAAATAAACACTGGATTTAGGTTTTTAGTACAGGTTTTCATTTAGAACGTCCAAATATAATAATTTACATGTATAAGCTAGAGATTTAACAGTGTTATACACCTGAAGAGAGAGGAAAGAAAAGTATGTGCAATGGTTTATGTAGCATTCTGATAAGGTAACTGGGGGAATGTGGGTGTTTAATGGATGATTTTAGAAAGTTCTGAAAAGAAGAGAAATGACAATCTATTTCACCTGGCTTAAGGACTGGTCTGGTAATCTCTAACAAGCCTCAGGTAGAGTAGATCTTGTATATGCAGTATATACCTGCATCTCATTCTGGGACATAGCCTCTGTCTATACAGCAGCAAATAAATGTTTGAGGAAGGAATAAACTGGCATGAAGGTATATGGGCTTTCATTTGTAGAAATGAAAGTTGCTGTGTTCTGCTGTGTAAAGGCTACATGTAATTAATACATAATGTGACAGACTAAAGCAAAGCAAAGTAGGTATTTTAACACAAGCAGTTTAAAAAAGAAGGCAGAATATGACCCCCAAAATTGTCCTAAGGTTTTGGTTCCTGGCTTATGGAAGAGCTGGAAACATCTGTGAGCAGACAGGATGTCAAAAAAGAGTATGTCAAAGAATAGTAATGGGGTCACTTGTTTGGGTTATTTTTAAAGATGGAATCTTATCAATCAGAAAGGCTCAGGTTTGGAATGAATTGGCAGTTTTTTCCCCTTCCTTTCTCTCCCTGCACACCCAAGTTTCAATTGTCACTTCACAATAGTTGGGATCTTGTTTAGGTTTAGAAAACATCCCCTTGTGTACTTTTATTTATTTATTTTTTACAATCAGCTCTGGTGGGATTTGACCCCTTGTACTTTTTAGAAAGCAAGAGTATATGCAGGCACTCAGTGGCAATACTACATGTTTTGGTAGGACGTAGTATTTTAGGCTTCAAGACTTCATGTTTCAGGTAGGTGCCTATAAGTGTGCTCATATTGTGTGAATACATATGCCTTCATGGCACATGGCAAATGGAGATCATGGTCAAGTGCGTGCCATCAGGAGAATTGCTCTGGCTTTAATGAAGAGTTGTTGTTTTGACGTATAGTTAGGTTTCTTGGGGTAGTCAAAGAGAAAGTAACCGGAAATAACCTGTGTCTAGAAAACTAAAATTAAAAACCCCAGCAATAACTTGAGAAGTTTAGAGAAGCCGTTTCTTTTTATGGGATGCTCTCTAGAAGAAAAATAGCCTTGCCTGGCTTCCTCAGAAGTAGCAAAACATTTTCCTTTTTAGGAAGGGTATAAAAGAAGACAAAGAGGCCAAGTCTATATGACACAAATGAAGCCAACTTTGGCCTTTTAAAATCTCAATTATGCAAACAAACCTAATTTTCCACTCAATTTGTGCTGTTTAGACATAAGTAAAATTTTGTGAGAGCTCTAATGATATAATCTTCTGAAGCAGAAGAGAGTCTCATAGTTTTGTAGCTCAAATGGCTTCTCTAACCCTCACACAGGAGAAGCACAGGCAGACCCAGCAGCAGGTAACCTCCTGCAACAGGAAATGGGAACTTCACCCTGCTCTCCCTGCCAACCTTCTGTCCCTGTTTCCTGCCAGCAGATATCTCCATTCCAATCTCCCCAAAACTTGGGCTTTCTCTCACTGTCATGGTTCAATTGTTCTTAGAAAACTACACTAACCAGGCTTACACAGAGAGAACCTGACCCAGTCATTAACTGGAATGCAAAAGAAAACAGCAAAGTAAATCAATTTTTTCAAAACCAAACAAAACAATAATAGAGAGATATGTTTAATTTTACACAAAATCATATGTATACACATGTGTGCATGTGTGTAGGCATGTGTACATATACACATGTCCTCTTTGTTTACTTAGTCAGAGTATAGACATGATAATTACTTGGCCAAATCTGTAAAACCTAGACTGGCCCAGAATATCCAGTTCTAAATTATTTGTCAGTGCTGGGCATGAGAAGTAAGGGTGAGTAAGGGAACTGCATAATTGCTTCACTTCTCCCCTTCCCTGTGCATATGTCCATTACTGAGAATCAATTCCACTTTCAGAGGAAGCTTTAGTATGAATAGGAAGTTAATAAGTAAATTCCTGGCATTTTCCTCAAATTATCTCTCATAATGTAAGAAAACAGTGGCAAAAAGCCATCAACAGATGGTGTTTTTATTAACCAAAGATTTATTTTTCAAAGCGTTTTCCTATTAATGAAGTAGTGGTTGAAATTGGAGTCATCTTGTCAGTTCTACTTGTGTGTGTTGTTAAAATGTGCTGGCCTTCTGCAAATTGCTGGGGGTCACAGAGTGAAATAACCATTTGCTATAATTTTGTGATGGTAACCCAAGGTCCATAGTCTAAACAGACCCCAAACTATGTGCTCAGCCATAATTTTTGTTTTCAGTGGCTTTAAAGAAGCTATAACTCCAAGTTCTGGGCCATAAATTAGGAGCACACAGCAGGGATCTAAGATAACAGTTTCATGACAAGTGTTGCAGTAGGTTGCAGTGCTTGTTAGAAAACATTCTCTCCATGGCATCTTATGTTTGAATGAAAACATATTACAGTTTGAAACACAGATTTCTAATATTATATCTTCTCTGAGTTCATCAATCTATATATGTTTACCTAATATATCACTATAGCCATTTGTTATACATAGGGATCACATTGATCTAGGAATCTGGATCACTCTGCAAGAGGAAATCAAACTGATGGGCTTATTACCAATGTCCACTTTCTAACTTAAGGTGGATATTTTCATCAAACTACATCTCTAACATATCCCTCTTACAGTTGAACTGTTTAAGAGGAGTCCAGACGTGTAGCTTCCACTTTATCACTACCTCCATACTTAACCCTCTAGAGTTTAACACCTGCTTCCAAAACTCTACTGAAACTCATTTTTCAAAGGTCACCAGTGACCTCTAATTAACAACTGCATCTGCCTTTCTTGCAATCTCTGCATATATGACAGTGACAAATCCTTTATTGAAACAAGCTTTTCTTGATTATCACCTTACCTTGGCCCATACCTGCATTCCCAGCTGCCTTGAAGACTACAGTCTCCTCCTGACCATTGCCCCTGTCCCCAGACTTTCCTGTTTCAGTCTGCTCCATGTATTGCTGGTAGATTAATCTCATAATTTCAGCCCTGATTATATGATTGTCTTGCTCAAAAGCCTTTGGTAACTCCCAACTACATAAGTATAAACTTCTCACTGAGGCATTTATGACCTTCATAACAGAGCCTTGATCTCCATTTCCAGTCTGTCTTGCCTCCCCCCACTATTCTTTCATATTCTTGGTTCTAGCCAAACTCAAAGTCTTTTCCCTGTACATGTCCTGTATTTTATTCCCTTTTATATTTGATCATACTGTTTATAGTGCCTACAACATCCTAACCCACTCTATTTCTATTAAAATCCTACTTATCCTTCAAGATCCATCTTAATCTCACTTCCTCTTTATTTCTGAAGTCACTGGACTGTGAACGGAGTAGGTATCCAATACCTTTTGTTGTATTAAATATCTTAACTACCATTTCTTTTATCCCTTCTGACATCTATTAGCTTACAGATCATGTCCAAATCAATGATTGCTACCCTTCTTTTTTCCTTCTTCCCTCTCTGTCCTTGCTAAGGAGAAGGCTATAGTTGAGATGGTCATAAAGTTAAAGAAGACCAGGGGAGACACTGTGCCCAAGCCACAAAAAATGGAATAAATTGTGAAAATTTACTTCCATGGTAACAAAGCCAAAAATTCAAGAGAGATCTGGCAAAAAGGGGAGCAAAAATTAAGCTGGTTCTCATAATTTGGTTTGAGAACAAGTGAAATCAAACTGCCTGTCCTAGAAATACACATACCCAGGGGATTACAACCTTTGGGATTGATTCATGAGACAGTGCCAAGGATACTAAGGAGAAACAGCTACTTAGTAAACAAAAGGCTGAGTACAGGAGTCCTCTCTCCCTCCCCCACTTCTCCTTGCCAACCCCCTCCCCCACTGAAAACATGAACTTTGAACAACTACAACACAAACCATAAAAACTATGGAGACAGCAATAAAGCAATGAACATGACCAAGGGAAAAAATGCTAACAGAATAAGAGCCAGGAAGTTGGGGTATTCCATTTGGAACAGGTTTTGTGGGGGTGCTGGGATGGTGAGTGAGAGAGAGGGGGCAGGTCCTGGGGTAGAAGCAGCCACCAGAGTCGAAGTCTTGGGAATGGGATAGAATAAAAAACTCATTATCAATCTAGAGTGAATAACATTATATTTTTAAAATATTTTATTTATTTATTTCAGAGGGGAAGGGAAGGAGAGACAGAGAGAAATATCAATGTATGGTTGCCTTTCATGCGTCCCCTGCTGGAACTGGCCTGCAACCCAGGCATGTGCCCTGACTGGGAATCAAACCATGATCCTTTGGTCCACAGGCCCATGCTCAATCCACTGAGCTACACCAGCCAGGGCACATTATATATATAACATTATATTATTTTTACATAAGGAATGGGAGAGAGTAGCTTGCTCAACTGAAAATATGCTAAGAGGTCTGTGTACTGTTGAACTGTGTTATATTAAAGATTTGTAAAGTATTTCTAATGTGTCCCTAAGAGGATCTATATAGCAATAGGCAATGGATGTCTTAGCTTTATACTGTCAGGCTTTGTGTTTGGAAGTCCAGCATCTCCATGGGCTATTTCTTAGTGCCAAAGAAGGGAAATTGAGATACAACGCAAAATTTTGATGAATACCAAACTTAAAATACCATTTTTTCCTGAACAAATCTAATGATAAATGTAAAATGTTACCAATAACAACAACAAAACCTAACCACAAAAATCTTGGAATACTGGAGCAAAAGCTGTGAATGAAGGCTATAGTCCTGGATTCCAGCCTTAGCTTTGCTATATACTAATTACATGACTGCAAAACACTGTATCCCGACTCTGAAGCTCAATTTTTTCATTTGCAAAATGTTAACATATCCTGCTTCATGGGTTGTTATGATTTTTAAATGATATATATGAAAATGTCTAGCATAGTGTCTGGCAAGTAGTAATTATTCAATAAATATAGTTTTCTTGGTCTACTCATCTGTAAAAAAAAATAATGTATATTCTCCCTATGTCACCGGATTTTCTATGAAGGCAAAATGAAATATTGACTATTATATACTTTAAAAAGTTGAAAATATTACAGAAAATATTACATTATTTTAATATCATTAAAGCCCTACATCTACAAAGTCATGAAAGTCAACTTTGTATTAAGTGGCACCAAGAAGAGTCCTTAAGCCTATAGCATGGGCTCACTCAATTAATCTTTGAAATAGTGTATGTGCCAACTGACTGATCTCTACATGGTACTGGTTCACAAACTCATTGAATGTATGTTCTTTTTTCCCCTCTTATGTTTTCCCCTCTTGCTTCATACTCTGCAATGACAGCACACTCTGGAGATGAACCTCACCAACCTGGTTAAGCGAAACAGTGAACTAGAAAATCAAATGGCCAAGCTAATACAGATCTGCCAACAGGTTGAGGTATGTAACAGAAATATTTGTGATTTCTTCGGAGGACCTGTAGAGATTCTGTGTGTGTGTGGGGGGGGGGCGTCTTGAGTTAGTTAGTTAGTTAGTTAATTTGCTTAATCCCTTCACCTTTTTATGCAGCCCCCCCACCCTGTTCACCTCTGACAGCTGACAGTCTTTTCTCTGTCTATGAGTCTGTTTCTATTTTGCTTGTTAGTTTAGTTTGTTCATTAGATTCTACATATGAGTGAAATCATATGGTACTTGTCTTTCTCTGACTGGCTTATTTCATTTAGCATGATGCTCTCCAGGTCCATCCATGCTATCACAAAAGGTAAGAGTTCCTTTTTTTATGGTCGAATATTATTCTATTGTGTAAATGTACTGTAAGTTTTTATTCACCCATCTACTGATGGGTACTTGAGCTGCTTCCAAATCTTGGCTATTGTAAACAACAATACTGAAATGAACATAGGAGTGCATTTATTCTTTTGAATTAATGTTTTGGGATTCTTCAAATATATTTCCAGAAGTGGAATCTCAAGGAAGACTGGAGTTTTGTCATAATGTAGCTCAGCTATTTGGAATAAAGGACTGACCGGCAATTCTAGAAAGTCTCATACCTTTAGGATCCTTGTGTTCCAAGATAGGCATTGTTAATAAAAAATGGGTAGGGAGTAGTGATAAGTTGGTGAGACAATAATGCTAGAGGCGATCCCCTCTCCTTTCCAAATACTAGGCAGTAGGAGAATCTGACATGAAGTGTGTTTCTTCCCTCATCAAATTAGACATTATATCTCCTTGAAGAGATTGCTGTGGTGCCAAAGGGAAGTTGGGAATCTGGGTCCTCATGGTAGGATGAGGCTTGTTCAGTGCAGTATTGTTTGTGTAACAATATTATCAAGAATGCTTCTCCTCTTCCTAGCCTCTTCTGCCTTTGTCCCCATGCCCCTTACCTGGTCCTTACTCATCACTTTTCCACTTATTCTTGTCATCAACAAATGATATCTATGTGAAAGTTGTGAATTATAAAATATTATACGAATATGAAGTTTTCAAAAAGTGTTTACATCAAATCTCAGAGCACAGCTTATGATAGAAATCAAACTCTTCTTAAGTGGATGCAACAAAATGAAGGTATTATTTCTCTCTCTCTAGAGCATGAAACTTCAGCTGTAGCATTTGGTTTTCCCCTGATTTTGTTGAAAATCTGATGGTAATGCTTAAAGTATAAACAAAATCAGGTAAAATATTATAGAACTCCTTATGGCCAGTGGTTAGATAAAAATGTTTCTAATTCTGTGTATTGTATAGCCTGATAGTCTAGTTCTAATCTTACTTGTATGACAAAGAAATGTAATGATTCCAGTTTTATTTTAAGTAATAAGATAATTTTATTATGATCTCATCTCTTAAACTCACCTAGGGATTCCTATTTAAGAGAGTGTAGAGAATCTTTTCTTTAAAATTTTAGTTGTTGTTCAAGTACAGTTTTCTGTCTTTTACTCCCATCCCACTCCACACTCCCAGTGCTCCCTGTAAGGCAAAGAATGTTCTTTTATGAGGAATCACTCATGGTTGTTTGGATTTCTTAAAGTGTTGTTAGGCCTCTTTCTTTCTTTCTTTTTACCTTTTTATTGAATTTATTGAGATGATATTGGTTAATAAAACTATAGAAGTTTCAGGTGTACAATTCAATAATATATCATCTGTGTATTGTGTGTTCACCACCCCCAAATTAAGACTCCTTCCATTTATCACCCCTGTACCGTCTTATACCTCTACCCACTCCCCAGTCCCTCTGGAAATCCCCGTACTGGTGTCTGTGTCTATGAGGGTTTTTTTCCCTTAATCCCTTCACCTTTTCACCCAGCCCTGTAACTCCTCTCCCCTCTGACAGCTGTCAGTCTGTTCTCTATAAATGAGTATGTTTCTATTTGGTTTGTTAGTTTATTTTGTTCATTAGATTCCACATACAAGTGAAATAATGTGGCATTTGCATTTCTTTGGCTTATTTCACTTACCATAATGTTCTACAAGTCCATCCATGCTGTTCCAAAGAGTAAGACTACCTTCTTTTTTATATCCAAGTAGTTTTCCATTGTGTATATGTACTACCACACCTCTTCTACTCACTCATCGACTAATGGGTACTTGGGCTGCTTCCAATCTTGACTATTGTAGATAATGCTGCAATGAATATAGTGGTACATACATTCTTTCAAAGTAGTGTTTTGGGAATCACTAGGTAAGTAGGCAGTTCCATTTTTAGTTTTCTGAGGAAATTTCATACTGTTTTCCACAGTGGCTGCACCAGTCTGCATTCCCACAAACAGTGCTTGAAGGTTCCCTTTTCTCCACATTCTTGCCAACACTTGTTTGTTGATTTGTTGATTATAGTCATTCTGGCAGGTGAGAGATGATATTTCATTGTGGTTTTCATTTGATTTCTTTGATGATTACTGATGTCGAGCATCTTTTCATATGTCTATTTATCATCTGTATATTCTTTTTGGAGAAGTATTTATTCAGATATTTGCCCAATTTTTAATTGGATTGTTTGTTTTTTTGTGTGTGTTGAGTTTTATAATCTCTATATAAATTTTGAATATTAACCTCTTATCAGATATATCTTTGGCAAATATATTCTCCTACTCAGTGAGTTGCCTTTTAATTTTGTTTATGGTTTCCTGCATTGTACAAACAATTTTTAGTTTGATGTATTCCCAATTGTTTATTTTTTTATCTTTCCCTTGCCTGAGGTGACATATCAGAAAAAATATTGCACTGCTGGTATTATACCTGAAGAACCCTGAAACACAAATTGAAAAGAACCTATGTACCCCAGTGTTAATAGTAGCACAATTTATAAGAGCCAAGTGCTGTAAGCAACCTTAGTGCTCATCAGTAAATGAGTGAATAAAAAATTATGGTGTGTTTATACAACATAATACTATGCAGCCGAAAGAAGGAGCTACTACCCTTTGTGACAGCATGGATGGAACTGGAGAGCATTATGCTAAGTGAAATGAGCCAGGTGGTGAGGGACAAATACCATATGATCTCACTTATAAGTGAAACATCATCAACAAAACAAACAAGCAAAATATAACCAGAGACAATGAAATAAAGAACAAACTGGCAGTAACCAGAGAGAAGGGGGGGGGAATGGGAAAATGGGGAAAGGAAGAGAAAAGGTCATCAAGGAACATGTATAAAGGACCTTTGAGAGTTCTGGCCAAGATGGAGGCATAGGTACAAACCCTTCACTTCCTCATACAACTAAAGTGAGGATAACAACCAATCTAAAATCAATAAACTACCAGAAGTGCAAGAAAATAAAACTGGAAGAAAATGCGACAATTAAGGAATTAAAGAAAAAGTCAACAAGGACAACCAAACCTGTAAGAACCCACAGTGAGGCAGCAGACTATGTGGGTGGGGCCGGCTGAGAAAAACTGAGATGAGGGTGTGGACTCTGTGGGTGGAACTGGCTGAGGGGAGTCTGAGACTCAGAGTTGATTGTGAATTTCGGAGGCTGGTGCGGTGGGAGAAACTCCCAGTCTCACATGAGAATTCATTGGAAAGTGGGCTAGAGAGGAGCAGGCCAGCTGCACTGTTCCCTCTCTGGCCCCTCCCCCACAGGAAGCACCACAGCACAGCAAAGAGGGTTGCCCTGCCCTGGTGAATACTTAAGGCCCCAGGATGGGGCCTTAAGTATTACACTTAAAAGGTGTGCCAAGAAAAAGAAATATGGCCCAAATGAAAGAATAGAGCAAAACTTCAGAAAGAGAGCTAAGCAATGAGGAGCTAACCGACATATCTGATGGAATATTTAAAGCCCTGGTAATCGAAATGCTCACAGAACTGATTGACCTTGGTCAAAAAGTGAAAGAACAAAAGAAAGATACACAAAATGAAATAAAGCAAAATATTCATGGAATCAAGAATGTCAGGAAGGAAACCAGGATTCAAAGCAATGATTTGGAACAAAAGAGAAAAATAAATATCCAACTGAAACAGAATGAAGAAATAAGAATTCAAAAAAATGAAGAGAGACTTAGGAACCTCTGGGACAACCTGAAACAGTCCCATATCTGAATTACAGGAGTACCAGAAGTAGAACAACAGCAAGAAATTGAAAACTTATTTGAACAAATAGTGAAGGAAACTTCCCCAATCTGGCTAAGGAAATAGACTTCCAGGAAGTCCAGGAAGCCCCGAGAGTCCCAAAGAAGTTGGACCCAAAGAGGAACACACCAAGGCACATCATCATTAAGTTATACAAGATTAAACATAGAGAGATTATCTTAAAAGCAGGAAGAGGAAGGGAGAGAATTACCTACAAAGGAGTGCCCATAAGACTGTCAGCTGATTTCTCAAAACAAAATTTGCAGGCTAGAAGGGACTGGAAAGAAGTATTTGAAGTCATGAAAGGCAAGGACCTACATCCAAGATTAATCCATTCAGCAAAGCTTTCATTTAGAATGGAGGGGCAGATAAAGTTCTTCCCAGATAAGGTCAAGTTAAAGGGGTTCATCATCACCAAGTCATTATTGTATAAAATATTAAAGGGAGTAATCTAAGAAAAAGAAGATAAAAAATATGAACAATAAAATGACAACGCACTCACAACTATCAACAAATGAACCTAAAAGAAAAGGAAAACAAAAACAAAGCAAACAACTAGAACAGAAACAGAATGAGAGAAATGGACATCACATGGAGGGATTTCAGTGGGGAGGAGGAAGGGTGGAACAGAGTAGGAAAGATACAGGGAAGAAGAATAATTGGTAGGCATAAAATAAATGGGGAAAAATAAAAATGGTATAGGAAACAGAGAACTCAAAGAAATTATATGTACAACCCATGGACATGAACTAAGGGGAGGAATGCTGGAGGGTTGGGGGGTGAAGGGCAAAGGGGGGTAAAGAGGAAAATTGGGAAAATTGTAACAGCATAATCAATAAAAATACTTTAAAAAGGACTTTTGATTTCTGAATATTGAGTTTGTATCCTGCTGTTTTGCCAAATTCATTTATTAGGTTCGAGTAGTTTTTTGGTGGAGTATATAGGATTTTTTATGTACACTATCATGTCATCTGCAAACAATGACAGTTTTGCTTCCTCCTTTCCAATTTGAATGCCTTTTATTTTACTTTTCTTGTCTGATTACTGTGGCTAGGACTTCCAATACTGTGTTGAATAGAAGTGCTGAAAGTGGACAACCTTGTCTTGTTCCTATCTTAGTGGGAAAGTTTTTACTTTTTGCTAATTGAGGATGATGTTGGCTGTAGGTCTCTCCTATATGGCCTTTATTAGGTTGAGGAATGCTCCCTCTATTCCCACTTTGCTGAGAGTTTTCATTGTAAATGAGTTCTGTACCTTATCAAGTGCTTTTTCAGAATCTATTGATATGATCATGTGATTTTTGTCTTTGCTTTGGTTTATGTGATGTATTACGTTTATTGATTTGCAAATATTGTATCATCCTTGCATCCCTAGGGGAATCCCACTTGGTCATGGTGTATAACCTTTTTATGTATTGTTGGATACGGTTTGCCAATATTTTGTTGAGGATTTTAGTGTCTACGCTCATCAGTGATATTGGCCTGAAGTTTTCTTTCTTTATTGTGTCTTTATCTGGTTTTGGGATTAGGATGATGCTGGCTTCATAAAAAGAGTTTGGGAGTCTTCCATCTTCTTGAATTTTTTGGAATAGTCTGTGAAGGATAGGGGTTAGCTCTTCCATAAATGCTTTGTAGAATTCCCCTGTGAAACCATCCTGGTCCTGGGCTTTTGAGTGTTGAGAGTTTTTTTTTTTTTTTTTTTTAATTACTGCTTCAATTTCGTCAGCTGTTATTGGTCTGTTCAGGCTTTTTGCTTCTTCATTTAATTTTGGAAGATTATATTTTTCTAAAAATTTGTCCATTGCACCTAGGTTTTCAAATTCCTTGGCATATAGTTCTTAGTACTAATTTCTTACAATCCTTTGTATTTCTGTGGTGTCAGTTGTAATCTCTCCTCTTTCATTTCTGATTGTGTTAATTTGGATCTCTATCTTTTTTTCTTGATAAGTCTGCTTAAAGGCTTGTCAATTTTGTTGATCTTTTCAAAGAACCAGCTTCTGGATTTATTGCTCCTTAGAATTGTGGTTCTAGTCTCTATTTTATTTAATTCTGGTCTGAACTTAGTTATTTCCTTCCTTCTACTTGCTCTGGGCTGTCTTTGTTGTTGTTCCTCAGGTTCTTGTAGGCATAGAATTAGGTTGTGTATTTGAAATGTTTCTATCTTTTTTAGGTAGGCCTGTATCACTAAGAAATTCCCCCTCAGGACTGCCTTCACTGTGTCCCATAAGTTTTGGATTGTTGTGAGTTCATTTTAATTTGTTTCCAGAAAATTTTGATGTCTTCCTTAATCTCATACTTGACCCATTTATTATTTGATAGCATACTATTCAATCTCCATGAATTTGAGTGTTTTTGAATTTTTTTCTCGAGGTTGGTTTCTAGTTTCAGTCCGTGTTGGTTGGAGAAAATGCTTGATATGATTTCAGTTTTGCTGACTTTGTTGAGGCTTGTTTTGTGTCCTATCATGTGGTCTATCTTTGAAACTGTTCCATGTGCATTTGAAAAGAATGTACATTTCACTTCTTTGGGATGAAAATCTCTATATATATCAGTTAAGTCCATTTGATCTAGGATATTGTTCAATACCACAATATCTTTGTTGATGTTTTGTTTGGAAGATCTATCCATTTTTATACTGGGCTGTTGAAATCCCCTACTATAAGTGTGCTGCTTTCAATATCTTTCTTGAAGTCCTCCAATGATTTTTTTATGTATTTGGGTGCTCCTATGTTAGGTGCATATATATTTACAATGTTTATGTCTTCTTGATGGATTCTTCCATTGAGTATTATGAAGTGACCTTCTGGGTATCTTTTTATGACCCTTGTTTTGCAGTTTATTTTGTGTGATATGAATAATGCTACCCCGGCTTTTTTTTCCTGCCCATTTGCTTGGAATATTTGTTCCCAGCCCTTTACTTTCAGTCTGTGTAGGTCTTTTGTCCTCAGGTGAGTCTCTTGTAGGCAGTATATGTGTGAGTCATGATTTCTTATCCATTCAGCTATTCTATGTCTTTTGATTGGAACATTTAATCCATTTACAGTTAAGGTTATTATCAATGGGTACTTACTCATTGCCATTTTTTGTACCTGTGTTCCTCTGTCTCTCACTGTTTTCTTTTCCCTTTTATGAAAGCAAATCCTGTAGCATATCTTGCAAAGCTGGTTTGGGGAAGGAGTATTCTTTGAGGCTTCTCTTGCCTGGGAAACTCTTTATTTGGCCTTCCATTTTAATTGAGAGCCTTTCTGGATAAAGTAGTCTTGGTTGCAGGCCTCTGGTTTTCATTACTTGGAGTATTCCTTGCTATTCTCTTCTGGCTTGGAACGTTTCCATTGAGAAGTCAGCTGCTAGTCTTATGGGGTTTCACTTGTATGTTACCTCCTGTTTCTCCCTTGCTACATTTAAGATTCTCTCTTTTTCTTGGAGTTTTGCCATTTTAATTATGATGTGTCTTGAAGTGGGCCTCTTTGGGTTTCTCTTGTTTGGGACTGCCTGTGCTTCCTGGATGTGTGTGACTCTCTCTCATCAGATTAGGGAAGTTTTCCATCATTACTTTTTTAAACAGGTTTTCTATCCCTTGCTCTTCTTCTCCTTTGGGTATCCCTATTATACCAATATTATTACGTTTCATGTTGTCCTGCAGTTCCCTTAACACGTCTTCATTCTTTCTGAGACTCTTTTTGTTTTCTTGCTCTTTCTGGGTGTTTTTTTTCTACCTTGTCCTCCAGCCTGCTGATTTGATCCTTTGCTTCATCCAGCCTGCTTGTAATTCCTTCTAGTGTTTTTTTTTTTTTTTATTTCTGAGATTTTATTGTTCATTTAATCCTGGTTTTGTTGATAGTTTCTGTTTCCTTTTTCATACTGTTGTAATTTTCACTCAGTTTTTTGTAGTTGTCTGTAATTTCCTTGAACACCTTTATAACCAATATTTTGAATTCTATATCTGGTAGTTTGGTTGCCACCATTTCGTTTAGCTCTTTTAGTGGGTGTCTTCCATTGCTTTTGATTACATGTTCTTTTTTTGCCTCCCCATTTTAGGTGACTCTTTTTATTTGTTTCTGCATTTCCTGTTGTTTCCCTTTGTTATCTGTCTTTGTAGGGTGAACTTCTATGGTAGGAATTCTGTGGGGTTCAGTGGTGTGGTCTCTTTGATCTCCTTGTCTGGACACTCTACAGTTGCCCTTTCTTTTGTTTGCTTGGGCTCTCTTGTTGTACTTGTTTTTTTACCTTTTGGTGGTTCCTTTGTTGGTGGGTTCTCTCCTCCAGCAGTTATACTGATGTTTGCAGCTCCCACCTATTCTTGTATGTGATCCATGGTAGGGGGTAGGCAAAATGGATTATGATAGCGGGAGAGTATTTTATGGTATTTAAAGTACCAGCAAGTAGAGAAGAGATAGGTGAGTCTTTGGATAAATATAGCATCAGCTGTGATATTTCCCCCAACTAGCCACTTTTTATGAAAGGTGAAAGAGAGATAAGACTATTTTTAGAGGAAAGGAGGATTGTGAGCTGAATGCAGAAAACAGAGCCTTCGTGCAAGGTTAGATGATGAGATATGGTGAGAGTAAAGGATAGAAAGTAGGCGTGGTGTAAGAGAGATTAGCGTTAACCACAACAATAATAATGCTCAGGAAGAAAGTGAAGTAGGCTAAGATCAGGGAGGGTTGTTGTGTAGTATGTACAATTGTGTGGAATAATAATTATTTACAATAGTACTGGAACAACAATAATATGACAAAAAGTATATCATTTGGATAACCAGAACAGAAAGTACACAATCAAGACTAGTGAGTTATTGGAACATGAGTGAAGTGAAAGAAGGAAAATTAAAATACAATAAAGAGAGAATAAGGAAAACCAGTCAAACAATGCAATTAAACAGAGAACTAAAACAGAGTAAACTAAATATAAGGAAGAGAAATAAAACAATACTAATAAAATAAAAAATAATGAAATAATAATAATAATACACATAAACAATAAAATGCCAGTTTTGTGGGTTAGCAAAGTGATGTTTCTCTCAGTTTCTCAATTTTTGGAGTTAGCTTTTTGCTTCCCCTTTGGATCTGTCTCTGGACCATTCGTAACTCCATGTTTTATTGTCTCACTTGGCAGAAGAAAAAAAGAGAGAGGAAAGAAAACAATAAGCTTCCTGCTGACTTTAATCTCATTGAGTGAGTTCTGCTGGTCTTCCTGGATGCCACAGGAAGAGGGGTACTGGGCTTTGCTTTTCTCAATTCCTATGGTTTTCAGAGGGTGGGAACCAGGTCTGGGTGGCAATATTCAGTTTCCCATCCTCTGGCCCAGTTCCTCCATGAGCTTACAAGCTCAAATGAGCCACTCAGCCTCTGGGTATGCAGCTCAAATCATCCTGGGGGCTAGCCAGTCGCTGCTCCCAAGTTCCTTACAAAGCAGCTGCCTGCTGTTCTTAACAAGCACACAGCTTTTCACATAGCCCAACTTTCTAACCAGTCTGGAGACTATCCAGGTCAGGGTCCGACACAGCCCAACTCTTCTCCCTTCTCCAGGTGTTGCCCGGCACCTCAATTTCTATGGTAATGATCTAGCCGGCATCCATAGTCCTAAGGGATGTATACAGCCTCTGTGTGTCTTCCACTTTGTCTCTATTACCCCCAGTGACTTCCAGCATTCAGGTCCTTTCTGGTACCAGGCTGCCCTGCCTGCTCCAGTAGGAGAGGGAGCTGGTTATCTATCTCTCCTCCTGGTATCCTGTGGCAGGTGCCAGGCCAGGGGGCACAGTGGCCTAGACAGATCTAGGCCTGCACAGATACCAGGGGCCAGGGGCCACAGGGGCCTAGACAGTGGCCTGCACAGATCCCAGGGACCTTACCATCCCAGCGCAATCTCCTCACTGTCTGTTTTTCAATGTCCTCTACAATTTTTGGCCTCCAAATTTCATATAAGCTGGGATTCTGTTGCCTGTTCACTCTGTTCCTCAGAAGATTGGCTAGGTGTTCCAGCAGGGCACAGGGAGAGATGGGCTCTGCTCACACCTACTTCGCTGCCATATTTTTTACCCAGTATGGACATTTAAATTATGTGAATTATTCCTATCCATGGACACAGTATATGCTTCCACTTATTTTTAATATTTTTTTGTATCTTCTTCAATTTCTTTCCTCAGTGTCTTACCATTTTTTGAGAACAAGTCTTTTAAGACCTTGGTTAAATTTATTCCTAGGTATTTTCTCTTTTTAATTTTATTTATTTATTTTTAGAGAGAAGAAGGGAGGGAGAGAAACATCAATGTGTGGTTGCCTTTTCATGCACCCTCTATTGGGATCTGGCCTGCAACCAAAACATGTGCCCCAGATTGGGAATTGAACTGGTGACCCTTTGGTTCACAGGCCAACACTCAATCCACTGAGCCACACCAGCCAGAGTGGTATTTTATTTTATTTATTTATTTATTTATTTATTTTTTTGTTAATATTTGCCCTAGATGCTGTACATATTATTGGATTTATTATTCATATTCTAAACCTAGAGGGGGTGTTTCTAAAACAGAAACTTGGAAGAGTATTCTATAAACTATCCCAAAGGGCTTAATTTAAGCTGCTGTGGGGTGCTACTCTAATCTGGAGCAAGGGAATAGGAAATGCCTGGTCCCATTTCAAATGTGTTTCCTGGCATATTTTCTCCAGGGTCTTCTTCATTGTATGGTTCATTTTTTCACTCTCCCCCATAGATTGGGGTCTCCAAGATGCATGTAGTTCCCATTGAATCTGAAGTGTCTGTCTTATCTTCTGGGAGATTTCTTTTAAAAATATTTTATTGTTTATTCTATTACAGTTGTCCCGATTTTTCCTCTATACCCCCCTCTGTCATTGTATTTTTTGATACAATTATAAATTGGATTGTTTTCTCATTTTCCCATTCTGATAGTTCATTATTGGTATATAAAACTGAAACTGATTTATGGGTATCTGTTTCCCATCTTGCTACTTTCCTGAATTTACAGTTCTAGTATTTTTTTGTGGAATCTTTGTGGTTCTCTATATACAGTATTATGTCATCTGCAAATAATGACACTTTTACTTCTTTTTTTTCAAAGTTGAATGACTTTTACTTCTTCTCATCTGATTGCTATGGCTATGAATTCTAGTATGATATTGAATTAGAGTGCTGAAAGCAGACATCCTGTCTTATTCCTGATCTTAAGGGAAACATTTGTAAATTTTTCCTCTTGAGTATAA
Organism: Carollia perspicillata; assembly: GCA_004027735.1. Taxonomy (NCBI): domain Eukaryota; kingdom Metazoa; phylum Chordata; class Mammalia; order Chiroptera; family Phyllostomidae; genus Carollia; species Carollia perspicillata. The sequence continues at coordinate 38,736 of PVKM010004578.1, forward strand.
TGCTGGCTGTGTGTTTGTTTTAAAAGGTCTTTATTACATTGAGATATGTTGCCTGTATTCCCACTGTGCTGAGTTTTTTTCTTAAGTGGATGCTTGGTATTATCAAATGATTTTTTTCTTTTTAAAAATATTTTATTTATTTATCTTTAGAGTGGGAGGGGAGAGAAGGAGAGAGGGAGAGAAATATCAATGTATGGTTGCTTTTTGTGCATCCCCGGCTGGGAACTGGCCTGCAACCCAGGCATGTGCCCTGACTGGGAATTGAACTGCAATCCTTTGGTTCACAGCCCCATGCTTAATCCACTGAGCTACACCAGCCAGGGCTCAAATGATTTTTCTGCATCTATTTATATGATCATGTGGTTTTTACCCTTCATTTTGTTTATGTAGTGTATCACATTTATTGATTTGCAGATATTATACCAACCTTCCATCTCTATAATAAATCCCACTTAATCATGGTGTATAATCTTTTTAATGTATTCCTGGTTCCAATTCACTAATATTTTCTTGAGGATTTTTTGCATCTATGTTCATCAGGGATATTGGCCTGTAATTTTCTTTGTAGTGTCTTTATCTGGTTTTGTAATTAGGATAAATCTGGCTTTGAAAAATTAGCTTTGGAGTCTTCTCCTGTTGAAATTTTTGGAATAGTTTGAGAAGAGTAGTTAGTTTTCCTTTAAATGTTTGGTACAATTCATCTATGAAGCCATCCAGTCCAAAACTTTTGTTTGTTGGGAGTTTTTTAAGATTACTATTACTGCTTTTGTTTCACTAGTTGTTATCTGTCTGTTTAGATTCTCTGATTCTTCCTGGTTCAGTGATGGATGATTGTATGCTTCTAGGAATTTATTCTTTTTGTTCAAATTCTCCAACATGTTGACACGCAGTTCTTCATAATATATTTTTTACAATTTCTTATATTTCTATGATGTTATTTGTTACTTCTTTCATTTATGATTTTATTTATTTGCATCCCTTCTGTTTTTTTTTCTTGATAAGTATGGTTAAAGGTTTGTCAATCTTGTTTATCTTTTCAGAGATCCAGCTCTTGGTTTCATTGACCAAGAAAAATTTATATTTTTAAATTTTTTATTAATTTTTATATTTTATTGTTTATGGTATTACAGTTGTTCCACTTCTTCTTCCTGCCCCCCTCCACCCAGCCTACCACCCTCTTCCATAAACAGTCCCCTCACTGTTGTCCATGTCCATGAGCCCTTCATGCATGTTTTTTGACTAATCCTTTCACCTTCTTTCAATCACTCCCCACCTCACCCCTCCGCCCTTACAGCTGTCAGTCTATTTTCTGATTCCATGCCTCATTAATTTATTTTGTTCATTATATGGTTCTATTTTGCTCATTAATTTATTTTGCTTATTAGATTCCTCTTATAAGTGAGGTCATATGGTATTTGACTTTCACTGACTGGCTTATTTCACTTAGCATATTGGTCTACATTTACATCCATTCTTTTGCAAAAGGTAGGAACTCCTTTTTTCTTTCTGTTGCATAGTCTTCCACTGTGTAGATGTACCACGGGTTTTTTTAACCTGATTTTTTAAAAAATATTTTATTTGTTTATTTTTAGAGAGAGGGGAAGGGAGGGAGAAAGAGAGGGAGAGAAACATCAATGTATGTTTGCTTTTCACACACCCTGTACTGGGGACCTGGCCTGCAACCCAGGCATGCATCCTGACTGGGATTTGAATGAGGGACATTTTGGTTCACAGGCTGGCACTCAATCCACTGAGCCACACCAGCCAGGGCTGTACCACAGTTTTTTATCCATTCATCTACTGATGGGCACTTAAGGTGTTTCCAAATCTTGGCTATCATAAATAGCACTGCTATGAACATTGGGGCACATAAGTTCTTTTGAATTGGTGTTTCAGGATTCGTTGGGTATATTCCCAACAGTGGAATCATTGGATGAAAAGGCAGTTCCATTTTTAGTTTTCTGAGGAAATTCAATACGTTTTTCCACAGTGACTACACCAGTCTGCATTCCCATCAGCAGTGCATTAGGGTTCCCTTTCCTCTACATCCATGCCATACACTTGTTTGTTCATTTATTAAATGATAGCCATTTTGGGAGGTGTGAGGTGATACTTCACTGTGGTTTTAATTTGTATCTCTCTGAAAACTAGTGACAATGAGCATTTTTTTCATATGTCTATGGGCCATCTGCATGCCTTCCTTGCAAAAGTGTCTATTCAGGTCCTTTGCCCATTTTTTATTGAATTATATGTCTTCCTGCTGTTGACTCATGTTAGTTCTTTTTGTAAAACATGTTATTTATTTCTTTTTAGAAAGAGGGGAAATGAAGGAGAAAGAGAGGGAGAGAAACATCAGTTGGTTTCCTCTTGCACACTCCCGACCAGGGACTTGATCTGCAACCCAAGCATGTGTCTGGACAGGAAATCCAACCAGCAACTCTTTGGTTCTCAGGCTGGTGCTAAATCCTCTGAACCATGCCAGCCAGGGCTGTATTAGTTCTTTATATATATTGGAGATTAAACCCTTGTCGATTTACTGTTGGTAAACATGTTCTCCCATATAATTGGTTCCCTTTTCATTTTGATGATGGTTTCTTTTACTGTGCAGAAGTTTTTTAATTTGGTGTAGTCCCATTTATTTATTTTTTCCTTCAATCCCTTGCCCTATAAAATATATCAGCAAAAATATTGCTACAAAATATATCTGAAATTTTACTGCCTATGTTTTCCTCTAGGATTTATGTAGTATCATAATTTTATTTAAGTCTTTTGTCTATTTTGAGTTTATTCTGGTGTATGGTGTATGATGGTGGTCTAATTTCATTTTTTTACATGTACAAGTCCAGATTCCCAACAGCATTTCTTGAAGAAACTATCTTTATCCCAATGCATGCGCTTGCCTTTTTTGTCAAATATTAATTGACCATAGAGGCATGGGTTTATTTCTGGGCTCTTAGTTCTGTTCCATTGATCTATGTGTCTGTTCTTATGCCTGTACCAGACTTTATTTTATTACAATGATCTTATACTGTTGTATAGTTTGATGTCAGTTATTGTGGTCCCTCCAACTTTGTTCCTCTTTCTCAAAATTGATGAGGCTATTCAGGGTCTTTTTTGTTTCTAAATAAATTTTTGGAATATGTGTTCTAGATCTGTGAAGTGTGTCATTGTCATCTTAATAAGAATTGTGTTGATCTATAGATTGCTTTGGGTAGTATGGACATTTTAATGCTGTTAATTCTTCCAATACAAGAACACAGTATATGCTTCCACTTATTTGTATCTTCTTCAATTTCTTTTTTCAGTGCCCTATATTGTTCTGAGCACAAGTCTTTTTCCTCCTTAGTTAAATTTATACCTAAGTACTTTATTTTTTTTACAATTACTATTACTATTAATTACTATTACTATTATTACTGTTTCAAGGTATCTTTTGATTTCTTCCTTGATTTCATTTTAACTCATTCATTGCTTAGTAACACATTATTTTTCCTCCATATCTTCATGTATTTTTCAGTTTTTTGTGATTGACATTTATTTTCATACATTATGGTCAGAGAAGATGCTTGATGTGATTTCAGTCTTTTTAAATTTATTGAGATTTGTTCCCTCTCCTAACATGTGTTTTAAGCTAGAAAATATTCCATGTGCATTTGAAAAGAATGTATATTCTGCTGCTTTGGTGCAAAATGCTGTGTTGATATCAATTAAATAAATTTCTGATTAAGTATGCCACTTAAGCCTGTTGGTACCTTACTGATTTACTCTCTGGAACATCTATCCATTAAAGTTAATGAGGTTTTAAAATCCCCTACTATGACTGTATTACTGTCGATCTTTTCATTTGTGTCTGTCAAGATTTGCTTTACCTATTTAGGTACTCCTATGTTGGGTGTATAAATGTTTACAAGGGTTATGCTCTCTTTTTGGATTTCACCCTTTCTCATTATGCAGTGTCCTTTTTTGTCTCTTACTATACAGCTTGTACTTTAAAATCTATTTGGTCAGATATAGGTATTACTACTCCACCTTTTCTTAAAATTTAAATTTGCATAAAATATATTTTCCACCCTTTACTTTTAGTGTTTTTGTATCTTTCATTCTAAGGGTTATCTCTTGCAGACAGTGTGTATATGGATCTTGTTTTCTTATCTATTCAGCTACTCTATGTCTTTTGATTGGAGCTTTTAAACCATTTGCATTTAAAGTGATTATTAATAGGTACATATTTATTGGCATTTTATTCTTTTAACTATGCCCCCTTTTTCTTTTCTTTTTCTTTTTCCTTTTAATGAAAACCCTTTAACATCTCTTGTAATACTGATTTGGTGGTAAAGTACTCCTTTTGCTTTTTCTTGTCTGGGAAGCTCTTTATTTCTCCTTGAATTGTAACAGATATGCTTGCTGGGTAAAATAGTCTTGGTTTTAGGTCCTTGCTTTTCATCACTTTGATTATTTTATGCCAATCCCTTCTAGCCTGAAGTATTTCTGTTGAGAAATCAGCTGAAAGCTTTATGGGAACTATCTTATAGGTAACTAAAACTGTCTTTCTTTTTTTAAAAAATTTTAATTGTGGTTCATGTACAGTTTTCTGTCTTTTACTCCAATCCCAGACCACCCCTCCAGCCCTCCCCACCTCCCTCATATTTCCACCCCCACTAGTTTTTGTCCATGTGTCCTTTATACTTGCTCCTGTAAACCCTTCCCCTTTTCCCCTGAAATTCCCTTCCCTCTCCCCTCTGGTCACTGTCAGCCTGTTCTCTATTTCATTGTCTTTGCTTATATTTTGCTTGTTTGTTTGTTTTGTTGTTTAGGTTCCTGTTAAAGGTGACAGCATGGATGGAACTGGAAAGCATTATGCTAAGCAAAATAAGCCAGACATTGAAAGACAAATAGCATATGATCTCACCTTTAACAGGAACCTAAAACTGTCTTTCTCTTACAGTTTTTAAAATTCTCTTTGTTCTTAACCTTTGCCATTTTAATTATGATGTGTCTTAATGTGGGTCTCTTTGGGTCCATCTTTTTCAGTACTCCCTCTGCTTCCAGGACTTGTGAGACTTTTTCCTTTACTAGGTTAGGGAACTTTTGTTCATTATTACTTCAAATAGATTCTCAATCCCTTGCTCTGTCTCCTTTCTTCTGGCACCTCTATGATGCAGATGTTTTTATCCTTCATGTTGTCCCAAAGATCCCTTAAACAATCTTCATTAAAAAAAATTTTTTTGCTCTTCTGAATCAGTGTATTTTTCTATCTTGTCTTCCAAATCTCTGATTCAGTCCTCTGCTTCATCCAACCTACTGTTTATTCCTTCTAGTGTATTCCTCATCTCAGTTATTGTATTATTTATTTCTGATGGGTATTTTTTTAATAGTTTCTATGTCTTTTTTTCATGCTTTTCAGCAACCTTATAACCTTTGCTTTGAAAATCTATATCTGGTAAATTGTTTGCCTCCATTCATTTAGCTATTTTTTCTGGAGATTTCTCTTATTGTTTCATTTGGGGCTTATTTTTTGTGTCTTTCCACTTTGGCTGCCTTTTTTCTTTGCTTCTATATATTAGGTGGATCTGCTATGACTCTCAGTCTTGGTAGGTTGGCCTTATGTAATAGTTGTCCTGTGGGATCCCGTGGTGTTGTCTCCTTGATTACCTGAATTCCAGGAATATCCATGTTTTGTGTTATGTAGGCCTTAGTTTTGGAATTGAGTCTTGATTTATATTGGCTTGTTTGTGCGTGAGATCAACCCTCTGGCTGGTTGACTCTGAGGCTCAACTTTGACTATGGCATGAAAGCTGCTCTACAGCTGCTCACCATATGATGCAGAATTCACCTCAGCAGGTCTTATGCCTCCCTAGATATCCCTATGTATATGCGACTTGTGAAGGTTATTGAATCCTGCTCTCATGTTGTCTGAACCTGGCAACTAGGCATGTTAGTGTTGGGGCCTCCTGAGAGAGAGTCTGTTATAAGCTAATGTCAGATGCTGCCTCTAACTGGACCTGGGCAACCTGTTTGGAGCTACAAGTGATCTATAGTTTTTGGTTTCCTCTATGCGGCCTGGATGCTCATGAGAAGGACCATGCTATGTTCCATGGCCAGCTTTTATCAACTTTGGGCCTGGTTTATGGTCAGCAGAATTTTCAAGGCATCCTGAATTTTTTTCTCTGTCTTTCTCTGCCTGCTGCCTCTTAGGTTCAGTCACTGAAAGAGGCTCTGGTGGTACTTGAGTTGCTTAAGGTAGGTTCTCAGTGAGTCACCTGGTAGGGATGAATGGTGTATAGCAGATTGATACAGGTTTAAACTCAGTGTCAGTGCTGGTTCTAATGCCACTCAGTAAATGTCCCTGGGTAAACCAAGTCTAGCTGCCACCATCTGTGTGCTTGCACAACTTTGTGTTGGTGTGGGGTGTTGGAAGTTGTCAGGGTGAGGCCAGCAGACTTTATCAGGCCCAAACACATTAATATTTGGCCATGTGAAAGGAGGGCTTTGCACTGATTGGGCATGTGAGGGAAAACTACCCCTTGTCCTAGAGTCACACTACTCAGTCTATTCCAGATTCTGCAAGGAAGAACTTGAGCTCAGTGGGGTGGGGCCTCCATGATTCAGGAAGATATGGCTGGGGGATCTCCCATGAGGTGGAGGTGTTGGTCAGGATTCAGGGAAAATGGGGGCTGTGGCTCCCACCCATTATGTGGTTCTGACCACAGAACTGAATCCACCATGGATTTTGCTAATTGCTGAGCAGGGTGGAGCCACCAGGAGTTGGGTGGGTGGCGTTTCTATGAGCCTAGAGGGTGGGGGTAGTGATATCACAATATAGAGAAGCACTAATCAGGTTAATGGGAAACTGAAGTAATGGCTCCTACCTTAAAGCCATGCAACTCGGTCATTGATAGTTCTTGAGCCTGCCCAGATCTTGACGCTCTGGCCAAGGCAGCTGACTCCTCAGTAAGGTGAAGCTCTGCAGGGTGGAGCAAGATGGAGTCCATAGTGTGGGTCTATTACTTTCCCCTAGGCTGATGCTGCAAGGAAGGAAATGCTCCACCCAAGAAGGATGGTGTCTACCATATAGGAGAGGGATTCATCACAGGAATTCATGAGGCTGTCCCTTCAGCTCTCTTCCCAGAGCCACAAACCCCAGACTCTCTTTATATGACTCTAGTCTGGTCCACTTCCCTCTACCAGATCCTAGGGTAAGTGGCTACAAATGAAATTTTATGCATTGGCCCTTTAAGAGGGCTCCTGTGTTTCCAGTGTACTCCTGTTTCTGATGGACAGAATTCCTGCTGATTTTCATAGCCAGATATTATGTGGATACATTTTCCTGGCTTTGGTGCTCTAGGTTGAGACCCCATGCTTCTCATGTGGAATGCCCTGCAGCTGAGATATTCCTCTGGAAACTCAGCCACTAGCTGTGGGAGCAGGACCAGCCCTTTTCACATCTCCACCCTTCCTACCAGTCTTGATGTGGCCTCTTCTGTAAATCCTTGGTTATAAGACTTCTCTTTTAGATAGTCCAGTTCTTTATTCAGGCTGATTGTTTTATAATTTAGTTGTGGCTTCCACCTACTCTGATGATATCTTGGATCCCAGAACTCAGTCAAGTATTGTGTTTTTTAAAGTACAGCCCACTGGCATGATGTACTTGCATGACAGGAATTTAATCGCTGCTGTGTACCCCAATTGTGGAAGAGAATGGTGTTATATGTAGGGTACATAGGATACTGGTTAAACTCAGGTGTAATTTTATGCAATGGCTGGGAATTTAGGGAGAAGCATATGGAATGGAAAGAAAGAATACTGGAATGTAAGTTAGAAAACTGGGCTCTAGACTTAAGTCTTCCATTAACTGGTAGTATAAACTTGAATAAGTCATTTAGTCTCTCAGCTTCAGTATCCTTACCTATAAAATGAACAGTTGAACTGACTACATGACCTTTGATGTCTATCCTAGATTTCACAGCTCATGACTCTGTGAATGGTTACTTTCTTTATTCTTTGCTTTCTTTCTTCAGTCTCATCATTTCCAAGGAGGAAGAAATAAAACAGAAGGCATTTTAGAGTGTTTTTCAGCTAATCAGAATTCCTCTATGTTTCACTGTATCAAAGCTTGTGATTATTCTGTTAGAGTGTAATAAACCCACACTGGAGAAGAGACAAGGGAGTATTGTAAGTAAGGGACAAGATAAAGAATCCTTTGGTTTAGAATTTGCATGATTGAGAGTGGGGTAATAGCTAATAGTGAATAAATTCTGGTTATAAATTATAATCATTACCTTCCTCATTCTCATCAGAAAGACTATTAAGTATAGAGCATTGTGTAGTCAAATTAGCAAAGTAAGCAATTTATTTTCATAAATAAATTGTTCACTTCAGGACCTGTCTAACATCTTATATTACTCCTGGGAAGCTTATCACTCTGGCCAGACTCACCCAAACCTAGCCTTGTTCCAACATTTCCCAGCCCATTGAGCCAATCAGACCTTTATATTCAGGGCCCTTCTCTTTTCAAGTGGCAAGGAGCTATTCTCATAAAACAATGTATCATTATGTTAATAGAGGAGTTCTCATTCTTGCCCTCTAGGTAACAGGTGATATTTTAACACAACCTTTCTGAAGTTAGTATTCCTGCTTAGCCATCAAAGGATGAAACTAGTGCTTACAAATGTAAGCGAAATAGGGGGAAGGGCAGCCCCATCACGGAAAAAAAAAGGAGGTGTTCAAGAGGCTCCCTTAGGGATGCTTATTAAATTCATCCTGTAGGTTGTTGTTTTCTCTGGCACACAAAAGGTCACCTTTATTTATGGCATTGTACCATGTATGAAGAAAAGCCACATAAACACATATTCATATTGGAGGGCTTACATGATACCCAAATTCACCCTAATGTGAATACACATGAGCAGGAAATATAGACAATAAAATTAAAATGTTAACAATTAGGAAAGAATCATGAAACACAGCATTACATGTCAAGGGTGAGATTATATTTTGGGAGTTAACTTCAGTTTAAGATTCTATCTTTGATAATGGCCTTACAAATTGGCTTATGGAAGACCATGGCTATCCTCTATGACATCATCCCTTCTGAAAGTTTAGGGATGTGCCCTAAACTTCCATAATAATAGGGTGAATACAGGGTACTTATTATACTCAGTCAGCACAGAGCTTGCATGTCCAGAAGGCTTCAGAACAAGCCCCAGCATTAGAAATGCAGTTTAAAAAGTGCTAGAGACTTTATAAATGCTTATAAATACTTAATAAAATGAAGTAAATAATAGCATACTGTTCTTCATGAGAGCCAGACACTGAAGGGTGATTTGAAAGTGTTTCAATTTATTTAATCCATATTTGCTATAGCAATTATTGTATTCATACTGTAAACCAGGCATTTCACATTGGGTGGGGGTAGAGGATACCAGCTAAGTCACTTCTGAGACAACTGAAAGAGGCTATTTTTCTGCCAAACCTTTTCCCCTTCCATGTTGTCTGCAAATGTTTTTGTCACAGATTGACTTTTCGTAAAGGAGCTGTAAATACTGCCTCCTTCTCCTGGTTCTTTTTTGTTGTTCTCTATTCTGTTTAGAAAGTAAACAAAGCTGCCATCTTCCTATTATTACAGAAACAAAGATTAGGATCACTACAGATTTGTTAGCTGAAGTCTTTGGTAATGCAGCCTGTTGTAGATGCTGCCCAGCTTTCAGAATTTAGTGGATAAGCAGTTGAAATTTTCCTTTTGAGGCTGGAGAGCATGGGAGGGAGGTTAAGGCAGAACCATGACTCCATTAATCTAGTAACAGAAAGTCACGCTTTAACCTTGTGACTTTGGCCACTTGATCTCTATTTGTAGTTCTTTGTCCTGTGTTATCAGGCATCTTTTATTTACATTTCCAAAGGAACTATCTGTTTAACGCATAGCCAAAGCAAAATATATACTAACAAATGACTGTTTCCTTTTGGCTTCCAAGACTGTACAGTTTTGTAAATAATTAGCAATCCTGAAAATATTGAGGGGAAGAAAAATAGTTATATATTTCATAATCAGTCAGTCAACATTTCTTAAGCAAACACTATGACTTACTGCAGTGAGCAATTTGAGGGTTACAGAAAAAACATTTTTCAGATTTGTTTTTTAAAAGAATTTTTATGCCCTAGCTAGTGTGGCTCAGTGGATTGACTGCCGGCCTTGAATCAAAGGGTCGCCAGTTCAATTCCCAGTCAGGGTACATGCCTGGGCTGTGGGCCAGGCCTCCAGTAGGGGGCACATGAGAGGCAACCACATATTGATGTTTCTTTCCCTCTCTTTCTCCCTCCCTTCCCTTCTCTCACAATAAATAAATAAAATCTTTTTAAAAAGAATAAATAAAATATTATTTATTTATTTATTGTGAGAGAGAGGGGAAGGGAGGGAGAGAAACATCAATGTGTGATTGCCTCTTGCATGCTCCCTTCTGGTGACCTGGTTGGGAACCCAGGCATATACCCTTAGTGGGAATGGAACTGGCAACCATTTGGTTTGCAGGCCAGCACTCAGTCCACTGAGCCACGCCAGCCAGGGCCAAAAGAAACCTTTTACATGGCTTCCAGGAACTTTTAGCCTAGCTAAGGAAAACACAGTGTTTAGCAAGAAAGAAGAATATTTATAAAGCAGCATGCAGTACAGCATTGAGTACAAACAAATGTAGCATAGCTCTTCTATTTTTACTTATTTAGCCTTGCTGTTAACTTTTAGGGCACTTGAGTATAGTAAAGCACTTTCCTGGATAAGTATGTCTCACCTGTTTTCCACCCCTCCAAAACTGCTATAGTACCACAGGTTAGTCCACCCCAGAAACTCCATGGGCAGATAAATTTCTTTCTGGGTCTTCTCAAGCTTTTTAAGGAGCTGGGTGACACTGCTCTTTAGAATTAACAGAAAAAAGAAAGAAAGGATATGAATTGTATGAGAAGGAGAAGCTTTCTGTAGTTTGGCAAATTTCAGGTTTCTCTCTTGTTACCAGGTCTTAGCTTTAATAATTTTCAGAAGTCTTTCTCTTAGAGTTCAAACTATAAGTGGCTTGGTATTCTCCCTTTTATGCTCCTATTGCTCTTTGAAAGGGGATTTGTTTTGGGAAAAATAAGAATTGGGGCTGACTGCTTCTCCAAGCATAAAAATAGGTGTTTTAACAGAAATTAATTTAAGAAAACATTGCTAATAGATGATATCAGCAGTTGATCCTTAAATATCTTAGAGTTGTTCAGCTAAAAGAAAGAATAAAATCTAAATTATTAAAGCACAAATGTTTGTTGGAGGAGTCTTCTCCAAGCACTGAGGACATGATAAAATAAAGGAGTGATGAGAGTGAAGTAAATGCAGTCAGGGAAAATTTAATAAAGAAAATTCATTTTAGTCAAATGTTGAAGGAGGAAAATAAATTATTCTATCTGCTGAGACAGAGAGTAGACATATTAGTGGAGGTAGAAGTGAGCAAATTCTATGGGCAAAATGGTACTCTAAACCCTGAACATACACTGGGTATATAGAGATAAATAGAAGTGGTCCCTGCCCCCAAAGAACTTACCTGACAGGTAAAATGTCAAATGTAATGTGAAGTGATAATTATTATAATGAAGGCAAGTATAACATTACAAGCTAGCACAGAGAAAAAACACCTCAGTCTGTTTGAGGGACTTGGGAAAAACAATAATGGATTTTAATACAGAGTTAATTTGAAATAAAAGTAGAATTTTATCAACAAAAATTAGATTAAAGGAATGAAGGGGACCACATGCAAGAACACAGAAGGGTAAACAGCATATAGATATTCAGGGAACTATCAGAACTTTGGCTCAGCCAGAATGTGAAATGTGAGAATCGTTTCAGGAGCCGAGTGTGGAGAATTAGTTAGGGCCTACATAATGAAAGACCTTGTGTAACATATATAGGTGTTCGGACTTTATCCTGAAGACTCCAGGAAGCCATAGAAGGATTTAAAGCAAATGGATAAGATCTGCCTTTCAGGATTGTTCTGCTAATCCTGAATGGAGCCTTATGGAGCAAGGGTCAAGGGTCAAAAGTGAAAGCAAAGAGACCATTTAGGTGGGAAAGACCAAGGCCCAGCTAAGGCAGTGGCAATAGGGTTAGGAAGGAGGGGATAAATTCAAAACACTTCTAAGGGGTGGAATCAGTTTTTTCCTGGTGATCAGTCAGATGCAATGGGTGAAGAGGTGAGAAAATAGAAGAATGAATCCACAAGGGATTCATATTTTGTTATTTCTTTCCCCTTTTAAAGAATTATGACCAGAGAAGGAAGACAAAATGCATTAGTAGTATGTCATTTTTTGGCTGAGTACATGATCAACTTGTCAGTGTTCCATGAATAGAAGAGAGGAGTATAACCTTTCCTGGGCAATACAGTGATTAGGGTCACTAACTGCCTATGCAGTTAAAAATCCATGTAAAACTTGACTGGCCCAATACTTAACTTCTAATAGCCTACTGCTGACTGGAAGCCTTACTGATATCATAAACCATCCATTAGCATATATTTTCTATGTTATATGTACTATATACTGTATTCTTATAATAAAGTAAGTTAGAAAAAAGAAAATGTTATTTAAAAATTATAAGGAAGAGCCCCAGCCCATATGGCTCAATTGGGTGGACATAATTCCACAAACTGAAACATCAACAGTTGAATTCTCGTTCAAGGCAAATGCTTAGGTTGTGGGCTTGTTCCTCATTTAGGGGCTTGTATGTAAGGTGAATGGTTGATGTTTCTCTTGCATTGATGCTTCTCTCTCCCTCTCTTTCTAGCTTCCCTTCTCTAATGTCAAAAATAAAATTTAAGTTTAAAGTAAAATTAAAAGGAAGATAAAAGATATTTACAGTATTTATTTT
>PVKM010004579.1:0-51596 GCA_004027735.1 Carollia perspicillata
AGCTTGTGGCCCTATCCTGGGCACCCTGAGTCTGCCCACAAGATTAACTCCAGGTTTTAGAGGCCAGACCGCAGAGACTCTAAATACACACCCCATAATCATGAAGGGCTTAGAGGCCCAGAGGCAGGGACGAAAGATGGTGATGGGCCCATGAAATGCACTGTACCCGCAGGTGCAGAGAGCCCCGGTTCAAGGGGCTGGGCAAGGCTGGGCGCCAGATGGTCTTCATCCTTGCTCAAGGGGCTGGGCATTGTTTTTCTTAACGCAACTTTGAAAATTCCTGCTCCTTTTCTCTCCAGGAGCAAGCACACGCTTTTATTTAAGGGTGTGATACACTGAAAATTTTCATCAACTCACAAAATGTGAACCCTTCCCAGAGAGCAAAACAGAACTCTCCTGTTGTCTTTCATTCCCAAGTGCCAGAGGGGAATAGGTTTTAATAAATACTTTTACACCACTCTTCCATCTGATTGCTATCGTGTGAAAATGGGCCGGAGGAGGATAACACGTTGCCCAACTCCCTCCAGCGAGTGCCAAATAATCCTGTAGGTGCTGGCAGAGAAAGGAAATGGAAATCTGATCGCTTTGCTTTACTCTCTGTGGAGATAATGTGTGAGGATATTTAAATGCCTAATTCAACGCAGTTTGTCTGCAGCCCAAGAGGAAGCCAAAGCCAGCCTCCTCGCCCTAACCTTGTAAGGTGAGAGTGGCCGTTGGAGCTGATGCCTGAAAAGAAAGTTGATGAAATTACACTTTATTTTATTTTCTGCAGAGCTAAGCAGACCTGTTTATTTCATTCCTAATGCCAGCCACCTCCATAAATCTGAGGAAATGAAACCTACCCAGAGAAGGCCATACATATTAATAAACCTGGAAGAATTGTCTGCTTAACATACTGGAATAGATTCAACCAAGAAATTTCAAAAAAAAGTAGCAAGTGTAGCGATTGTTTCCATGGGCCAAATTATAGTAAGCGATTTAAAGTTCAAGTGGACTTAGAGTAACTTGCCTTTTAATTGTATAAAACCCACAGTTGTATCAGAGATAAGCACATGGCTACTTTTGAAGAAATACAGAATGGTTTTAGGAAAATGTAGTGCAGGAGAGAATTTGCGTAAGTACTTAAGGGTTTAAGAGGCCACTAGTAGGGTATTAGGTAGAATATTTACATTCTTCAGTAATATTATGGAAGAGTCGAAATATCTTACATTGTGAAATAGTTTTAAGGGTAATAATTTGAAGCTGAGCATTTTTAAAAATTCCATGTCTTCCATTTTATGTATTTTAGTTACCTCTTCGGCCATAAGCAGAGCGCAGCCCAGAAATCTGAGAAATGGACTGGCTTTCACCCTAACACTGGTTTTCTGCCCACAGACCGAGCAGAGGACGCGTCACTAGGAGACTTCCAGGAGCCTGTGGACCTAGGATGATGAAGGTCTCCTAACGCCCAGGGAATGCAGGTCACATGGCAATATTCACATCTGAAGAGCAGTCTCTCTCCGAAGGTCAGTTCTTAACTGCTACTCGTGTGATTTAGGGCCTAGAAGATACTTGTATTTCCTTCCGCCACACTGGAAGGAAATACAAGTGGAAATTTGGGGGGGATCCACATAACCCAGCTGTTTTTATTTCTTTATTGGAATGATTTTGGATGTGGACATTGTTGTAAACAAATAAATGAATTATGAAATAATACAACAATATGAGAGAGCCAACCGCAATTTAACTAGATACTTAATGGGCTATGAATGACAAGGGTATATTCTCACTTAATGCCAATTTTCTACTCCCTTCTAATCATAGTACAATAGATGCTCAGTCTTAAAGTAAGTTATCTTTGACATTATCACCTTTTAAGCAAAAACACTCTTTGCTGATTACATTACTTCATTTGGCTTACAGTGTAGATTTTAGCACTATTTGTCTATCTATGTTTAATTAATAAATTATAGGTATTTGAAGCAACTGTGTCCAGCTTTGTTCTGGCTGTGAGGCTACTATCTGAATTCACTTAATTCCAGATTTTAAAGATATGTATGCTTACATGCGCATTAAATTTTCTAGAAGTGCATACACACAAAAAAAAGTTGTCCCCTGCAGAGTGACTTATACTAACAAACACATGAAATAAATCAGTGTCTACCCATAGATACTGGTCAATAAATCAGTATCTACTAATATCTACCAATAGACAGCAAAACGTGATGGTTAAAGAGTGAATTCTGGGGACCTGTGGACTCCGGTGGAATCGAGGCTCTGCTCCTCACTGTCGTCTCACCTTGGGCAAGTTACTTAACCTCTCTGTCCTGACGTCTTACCATCTGTAAAACAGGGATAATAGTCCCTATGTCATCAGGTTATAATGAAAAGTCAATGAGTTGATATTTATGAAGTGCTTAGACCATGCTTTGTACCTGGCAAGTGCTATTTAAATATAAAATAAGTGCAAGACTCTTTGAAGACTAATTAAATAAGTCCATACAGTCATACAATAGAGTGATATATAGGCAGTAAAAACTAAAGATCAAATTATTTAAAAATTGAATTTTGATACTGAAAGCTGTTTTTTAAAATAAGCAAATTGCAAGACAGCAAAATCAGTATGGTATTGAGTATGAGAGGAGAGGAAGAGAAGCTTGCTTTGACACTTACTGTAAGCTGGGTGGTTTAGTATAATATTATTTTGAGATATCACTTGTGTCAAATATGGGGGAAATACATAACAATGTATTACAGTACACTGTTCATACTTATGGAAGTTTAAAAGCAAATAGTCCCACGAGCTTTTTACTTTCCTCCCACAGCAAAATGAGACCTATCTCCCCCCCTTTGGATCTGGGCTCCATCACAGTTCTACCAATAGACTAGGGTGAAAGGGACACCACGTGGGTTCCTGGCTCAGGCCACGAGAAGCTGGCAACTCCCACTTCCTGCCCCAGGGTGCTCACTCTGAACCCCAGCTTCTGCTCCAGAGAAGCCCAGGCCACACAGATGCCAGCTACAGGTACTGTGGCTGCCTGCCAGCCCAGCTGAGGCCCAGCCAACCAGCATTACTTGTCACACACGGGAGTTAGCACACGTCATGTGGACATCACCCCAGCCTTCTAGTCTTGCTACCTGAGGTCTAGGCATCATGGAGCAGGGACACACTAATAACACTTTTCTGGACTCCAAAGATTCTGAGCATTAGTTACTGACTCTGATGCCATTTGTACCAGTTGCCTGGCTGGTGTGGCTGAGTGGATTGAGTGCTAGACTACAAACCAAAGGGTTGCTGGTTTGATTCCCAGTGAGGGTACATGCCGGGGTTGAGGGCTAGGTCTCCAGTTGGTGGGGGTGGGCACGAGAGGCAACCACACATTGACATTTCTTTCCCTCTCTTTCTCCTTCCCTTCACCCCCTCTAAAAATAAATAAAATCTTTTTTTTTAAAAAAACAAGATTTCCACCAGGTTTTACACAATAGATAACAAGCAACAGACCACTAGAATAATATCTTTATATTTTTTCCCACTGCCTGAGTAGCATTCTGCATGCTCTCGGCCAGTGACAGCATCCTTTAGCAGATGATACTATGTGTTTCCAACCAACGACTACTCCATGGTGCCAGTGGAGCCCATGGAGTCTGGCTACATGCCAAACAAGGCCTGCCTCTCCCATTAGTTACTGTATGATGATCTCTCTGCCATTTTGTGTGTGCTAGCAAACAAATTACACCCCTAACAATCGTGGAAGATTTGGTAGTGACAGTGTTAGGCCTGCCACAAAGGGAAAAGGTCTTGCTGGTGAAAATACGAGTTTGGAGACGCACGGGGGAAAGTCGCACCCAGTAACTGAGAACTAAGCGAAGTGGCTGGACATCAGGATGGTGCGCATCTCTGTACACTGGAAGGATCAGGCAACGGTCTCATGAATCGTTGGGAACCTGGAAGACAGTGTGGCCAGAGGCGTGGCAGGAGTCTGAGAGCTTAAATGAGCATGGACATGCGATTGGCTCTACGTAATGTATGAGATGGGTGTCCATGTGGGGGGCGGTGCCTCACACTGTGTCTGTGTGGACCCACTCAGAGCTCCCCTTCCAAGAACCCAAGCCCACTATTAAACAATGCACAAGAGCCCTAGCCCATGTGTGTGCACACGTGCGTATGTGCATGTGTGCGTGTATCTGTGTGCTTTTGCATGCACTTTTACGTGACTCTAAAATGCTAGCAGCTTGTGTGAGAAACTCATAATAATAGTTAATGGTGGATCCTTCTGGAGAGTCTGGGGACAGGATGTGGGGAAGCAGATGTCTGTGGGAAGGGTGAGGAAACTACTTTTTAACTTTTTCTTTTTACAAAAAGAAGGCAATGCTTATATAACATAAGTGAAAAAAAATCAATTTTAAATAAAGGAGTTCAATTAGCAGCAGGAGGTTTGCAGCTTCACCGCTTGGCTTTCTCGCAGATTCGGTGGCACCGTGGTTTTGTCTGGGCATGTTTTCCTCGACTCCCTTTCTGAAAATGACAGTATTGGACAGTGGGTTGTACGTATGCAATTTCAACAGGCAATGGTTCTCAAATGTCAAATGCTTCCAGTTTTCCTTTATATGTTTGGGTTGCAAAGATTTCCAGATCCTAAAGATAAGATAAGCCTCTCTCCTGAGTTTGTCTCCCTGTGACACATTTTAAGTATACAAGAGTCATTTACGAAGTGTGTATCTAATAGTGGACATCAAAACTGTGCTTGCCAAAATCACTTTTCTCTTCCAGCTATCACAGCAATCCCAGAAAATGTTCTCTCATGATCAAAGCAAATCATCATCTGGAAAAATGCACTATTTTCGGTTAGCTCTGCTACCAGCAAGTACCCAATGCATTTGAAGACAGAGTGTTTCACACAAGATAAGTTAAATATAGCACTAAAAACCAGTCCCAGGATCACCAAGAGAATCTACGCAAAGAAACCCGTGGGTAGACTGTGAGTGTTTATTCAGGGAAAAACCAGCATCGGTGTGCAGAGCCTAGCTTTATATATCTCCCAACATGCCCCAGAGAATAACCGAGACTCGAAAAAGACAGACGGAAAATATGTACGGCTCCCAACTGTCAAAACAGGCAGCTGGGCAACTATATTAGTCATGATTTAAAAGCTTATACCATATTCCATTTCGATGGTATTTTGTGTTTCTCCCTCTGGAAAGGAATGCATAGTTCCTAAGAGAAAAGGGGCAATCTGTGTTTGAACGAATTTAAAACCATCAATAAGGGCAAGCATCACACTATTTTGTGTCAGTGGATAGTAATTCCTGGGTAAGAAGTCCACGATCCATGGAGGAAGGGAAATGTACATGCATAGAGCAGCTAGGGTTAGGGAAAGCGTCTTCCTTTCTGCTCTTCCCACCTAAATCCATGTGAACTTGATCATGGCTGAGCAGGCACACACCTGATTCCTGGGAGGGTGAGCGGGTGAAGCAGAAACACACTCACCCACTTTGTGAGAGTTGGGACCTGGCGGCCCATTGTGACGCAACAAAGGCCACCTCTCGTTTGCCACACAGCATGTCTTGCCACAAAGGCAGAAGCTTTTGAAATGAGATGTACAGGAAAACATCGAACTTTCATTTATTCTATGTGAGAAACTGAAAGGGAAATTAAGCTTTACTAATATTTCCTGTTGAATAAATCTGAGTCCCACCCTCAGTCCCTACGTAGGAGTCAGATGTCACATACGTATAGGCTCTGCACAGGATACTGAGTGAAGGGTGGGGCTTCCCCAATCGGCATTTTCACTGATTCCTTAGCTTCCAATGTATTGCACTGAATCACAGACGGTAGCCGCCTAATTAGGTAGGTTTACAGACTGTATTTGCAGGTTTGCAACTGAACTAAATCTCAACGTGGTCAAAGGGCTTTAAAAACATCTCTGCAAAGAAACCCAAATTGAAGGTGAAACTAATGATGCAAGTTTATGCAGATAAAAAATGAAATGGCAGAGTTAACACGTCTATTCTTACCATGATTTTTTGTCATGGCACAAATAAAAATAACACTGATCTAATCACATGAGGCCCTATGTCAGCCCCCACATTGAAAATTATCAAAAAGTTTTCACTTACGTTCTCTAAAGATGAACTTCTAATTGTGTATTGTTTCTTGAGATATTAACCAGAGGCATTTATATGTATATACCTTAAAAATAAATATATAAACATATATTTTGGAAGTGGATGTTCACTTTTTTCATTGATAGATGTGCACATTTAAAAATATTAACTTCGCTCTTCTGGAAAACAAGAGGAGAGAAGTGATCAGTAGAGAATAAAGAGCATGTCAATTTTTAATTTCTGCGTGATTTGCTCTGAAGTGCTGACTAAACTCGTTTCATAAAGGAACACTCATTCAAACACATATACATTAAAGCATTGCTGATTTTTTTTTAACTGCCTGCTTTTGCCAACATGGGCCCAACCACCCCCAGAGCCATTTCCCTGCAGTGATTAAATTAAGAAATACGTGATGACACACGAGACTCAGAGTGGAAATGCTGATTCACTTAAGTAAGTGAGTAATTTCCATCTCACTTAGGTAATTTAAATGCAAATGATCCATTTTATGTTTTGTTTCTGTGGCTTCTCTTAGGAGAAATATGCATACTATTTCAGTGGAAGCAGAAAAAAATTCCTTAGAATATTAACATCTTTGCAGAAAAACACCTGCACAGGCAGATAAGCCTCGGCTGTTCCCCCAGGGTTACAGCTGGAAGGGACATCAAAAACAGCCACTGCACCACTTGGGGTGGTGAACAACCAATAAAATATGCAGATGGTGGATTATAGAACTGTACACCTGAAGTGTAAGTAATTTTATTAACCAGGTCACCCCAATAAATTCAATAAATATTAGAAAGAAAGGGAAAAAGAGAGAGAAGAGAGAGAAGAGAAGAGAAGAGAAGAGAAGAGAAGAGAAGAGAAGAGAAGAGAAGAGAAGAGAAGAGAAGAGAAGAAGGAAGGAAAGAAAGTAGGAAAGAATGAAAGAGAAAAGTAAGAAGTTGGCCACTGCAGCCTCCTCCTTTTACAGATGGGAAAACGGAAGCATGGCACAACAGAGCTGGGCCAGCGAGACTGCACAGCTCGTCAGCCACGAGGCCATGACCAAGCCCTCCTGACGCAGGGACCATCTGTTTTCCAGCTTAACAGGACTCAACCAGAAACCCCATGGTATCCTTCGCAAGGGATTCTCTCAGAAGGGGAACTTCGATACAACTGCATTTCCTAAAAGGTCTACCTCCCACAGGAATGACAAATAGGAGAGATGGAGAGGAATTGCAAAGAAAAGGGAAACGATGTTAGGCTATAAAACAGCCTTTAAGTAGGGTTTGACAGTGGCTGCGCATCAGACCCTGTTGGACCGTCGGGACCAGCTCACACTTCCATTCTTTGTACCGAAATGCGGCGATTCTCTGGGAAATGTTGGAAGACAAAGAATTGCATTTATGATTGTTTTAACTAGCATAAACAGTGTAGTGTACTTGTACGTACTATACTTCAGAAAACTGTGTAGATTATCTGACTTTGGTGAGTGACCTGTTTTTATAGCTTTCTCTAGCATAAAATAGTTTTGGCTTCAAATGCATTTGACACTATAAGCAGCAGAATTAACTAAAAACAATACCTTTTTTTTCCAGGAAGTAATTTCCTTTGATTAGAAGATTTTCCAAAATGGCTCCTCACCAACCTAAGGTAACATAAAAAAAATCCTTACAGATTCTGATTCACTGGGTCTGGGAACGAGCATTTTTAACAAGCACGTCTGTGATTCTGATGCAGGATCACACTTTCAAAAATGCTGCTTTCTGAAATCCTTTCCACGCAATTATTTTAGAAACAGTTTCTGCAAAATGAGGCGAGAAGCATCTATGCTTCCACAATGTGCAACCTACTTGGTATTGTACAGGCGACTGATCTGCTTATTTCAATGAGTTCCTCAGTTGAACAATGAGGACTCACAGAGTACCTGTTACAAAGAAGAATGTTCACAGAGATCATGCATAATAATACCTAGTTGATTAAATAGACTACTCCAGGGCTTACCTAACCAAATCTAAATGATGAAACCCTTTTTGTTTTGTTTCCAATAGTCCTCATTTGTTAAAGAATAAATAAAATGTGGAGCATCTAATAAAGAAAGCATTTTACCTTGTAGGTGAGTCTATTGCAAAACTTGAGGTGGACATGAGGGATTCCTATTGGAGGATCTCTTCTTTTATACCACCCCAGCCACATCCAAAACTCCTGAAAATACCTGTTATCTTCTAAATGTTATCTAGAAAAATTACATTAATCCATCCATCAGTGGGCACTAATGCGTGAATGGAGATTCGCTTATTAGAAAATAGTAACCAGACAAGGAGCTAATGCCTGAATACAAGTGCAGCAAAGCAAAGGTGTAGATCACATGCTAGGTTTGTGCTCCAGCCTAGCCAAGCCTGTCTCAGACGCAGCAGGGTGGATTACTGTAGCCAAGAGATGCAGGAGGCAACCAGAGCCAGTAGGGTGCGAGGAAGAGAAATAAGAGAAGGGAGGAAGGGGCTGCTAACCATCAACTAAAGCTACTTCACAGTGTTGGCATTGCACCGACCCTGTCCCATAGCCCTCGCCTCTTGAACATTCACAATGGCCTATCTTCGTGGTAGTCAAATAGAACCACTCAGCTAAATTGGCTAAGAGAGGTGGCCCACTTGCAAATCAAAGCAACCAGGATGAAAATCCAAGCTCCAACAGCCACTGTGTGACCTTGAGTGTGACCTCTGTACATCTCAGTTCCCATCTATAAAATGGGGATAATAATTTCCACCCATGGAATTGCCCAAACTGAAGATGGGTATGTAACCCTCCTGTTTTGGTCCTTTTGCTTTGGCTCTGCTCACTCTTCAGCTAAGGAAAGAGGGGCAGGGCAAGCTTTTCCCCCTGGTAGGGCATCTGAGGTATTTTGAGTTGGTTTCTGATTTCCCTTACAAGTAGTTGTGCCTCTTTATAAGTTCTGCAGCAGTTTCCGGGGAGAAATAAACATCATTCCACAAATACAAACCGATCAAGTTTTCTTATGTCAGTACTCATGCAGAAAAGGTGAATATAGGTTTGGAATGTTATGCATCCTTCTGAAATAAAACCAAACCAACATTAATTTATCGAGGGCTCATGATGTGAGGCACTGGAGGAAACCCAAAGAGTTATAAGACACGGTTTCTGCACTAAAGAAGTTAACAATCGGTTGGAGTTTCAATGCAACTGAAAAGTTTCAGAGCCATAAAAAATTAAACAGCATCAGACATAGCAAGAAAAATGTCATGAGACAGTTCATGATTAGTTTCTAAATGAATTGCATAGACAAGAATTGTTACATAAATTTAGTAGAGAGAGAAATCACTTCTGTCTACACACCGAGAAAAGTTTAAAGCATAAATTGGAGGAAATTGATGGTCTGTGGGCTGAAATCAATCAGCAAGCCTATATCACTGGAAATTCTTAGTGGGGTTTTTTGTTTGATTGTTTGTTTCTGCTTTTTGTTTTGTTTTGTTTTTTGTCATTTTAAAAATAAGTTGCTAACATCAAAAAATGTGGAGGAAAATGCCTACAGTCCAGGTCCTTTCCCGACTAAACTGTATATTGTGGGAAGTTGAAGGAACAGGAACAAGAAAGAACATCCAAATATAGAACTCCCCTCCAACAGTTTACTCACGTGCCAATGGCAGCTCTCTTCCATCCAAACAAGTCCAGCATTGAAATACACTTCCTGTCCTTCCTGCTCTCCGGAATTCTTGTTAACAGCAACCTCTAAGAGACTTCCTACTTCTTAAAGCACCAATGATAATTAAAATCATCCGGGTAAAGACCAGAGTTCCTCGTCCTAGGTGACGGTCAGCTGAGAGCTGGCTTCACCGGCTGGCCACCTCCTGAGGTGAACCCTCAGGTCATTAAATCCTCAAACGCACCGAAATCCACAGGGATTAACCAGCAACAAGCCACTGCATATTTGAGACGTTTGGAGAATCAGGCCAATAAATAGTTACCTCAGGTTTGATTCTGTCATATACCCTGACTGCAAAGCCACAAAATAAAAATGAAAGAACTTTGTTTGTAGTCACCTCCTTTTTACTTAACGCCACTATTTGAGCAGAACATTGATGAGTCCTCATTTAAATATTCAGAAGCCTGGGATGGTTTGTTCTCCAGAAACCTTCTTTATCATATAAACACATGTCTGTCCTTGGGGGATCTAATTGATATTTACTGCTTCCAGTTGCTTTCAGTACTTACTTTATTCATTGAAAAGACCAAACATTCTGGGAGCCAATCTGCATATTCAAAAGGTGTTTTTACACACTAACTCAAAGATGGTTCTATTCACACTCTAACTCTTACTGAGCAATGTGGCATATTTTAATATCTTAATATCCCTTTAGTCTCTGGATTTACCTTCTGAATGTTAATTGGCAATCAGGAGGATAATTCCTACCCATATGCAATGCTAGAAGCAATGATTTGAAAATAGGAGGAGGAAAGATAAATATTGCCCACCAGAACAGAGCCACTAAACCATACATATCACTCCCACACCCACTTAAAGCACCTCAACACATGAAAATTTGGCTTCCCAAAGCTAAAAGGCTTTTTACTTTTTTTCTTGTTGAACTTATTGGGGTGACATTGGTTAATACAATTATATAGGTTTCAGGTGCACAGTTCTATAACACATCACCTGTGTATCATATTGTGTGTTCACCACCCCAGTGAAGTCTTCTTGCATCACCGTTTACCCCCGCCGCTTTTACCCTCTCCTACCTCCCCCCTCACCCCTTTCCCTTCCAGGAATCACCATTTTTTTAAAAAGAGCCTTTTTGAGCTTCATTAAAGTATTTGTTTGTGTTGCACAGCGCCCCTTTAAACAGACGCCACCTCAGCGTCTTGCACATCGCAGATATTTCATTCATTCATGGAATACAAATTAAGTGCCTAAATGGTATGGTCATCAACACCCAGGTTTTATTTTCCACATAATTTCTTAGGAATATGTACACCAATATCATCTGAATATACCAATTCTGTAGTGTTTTTAAGATCATCTTCAAGCACTAATCTCCTTAATGGAAGGTAAAGACAACTCATGTCCATCGAGCCTGGGGAAGCTACAGCCTAGTCATGTTTCAAGGCAGCCCTGAGGCTACGCTGGGATCTGCTATAAATTCTTACTATTTATAGTTTCAGAGGATGAATGGCATTAGCCTACTAACCTGGCCGCTCAGCCACATGGCGTTATAATTAAACAGATCGCAACCTTTCATGGAAATGTCCAGTTTTGCAGATAGAGAGGGAAGAAATTATGGAGAGCAAAGGGACCTTTGTTACTGCACAATGCTAATAAATTTTCCACCTAAATTGATAAGGGAAATAAATAAATAGTGGCGATGGTGCCGCTTTGAATGGAAAGTAGATGAGGCCCTGAGCTTTTGCTAGAGAGAGGACCAGATGTGGTTCCAGCAGTATGCAGCCCTGAGAATGGGATGGTATGGAACTTAGACTCCTCTGCTGGCAAAGTCAGCCTCCAAAGAAATAGTCACCCTTCCCAGACCCTCCTGTAAGTATAAGACAGCACCGGGTCACCAAGCTCTCGAGCTAAGCAGAGTTGTTCTGGATCCCGAGCTTGGCCAGACGGCGAGCATCATGGGGCGTGGGGGCCCCAGTCCTGCTTCACTCCAGTCTCTGCAGCTGTACTCTGCCTCCAGAGTGGGAAACAGGAAAGAGTCTCGGGTGTTCGGGTCATGAGTTCGAACCTTACCGGTTAAGAAGAGCAGCACTTTCTTTGCTGTCTCTGCATCACGCAGGGAGCCTGCTCCTGCTTGTTACTGCCCAAACTTTCACGCTGGCTTCTGGCCTCCTTCTGCACTGACTTCTTACTTCAATCCAGCTTTCTGGGACACTTGACCAGGTCACTACCCCACCCCCCAAAGCCCCTCCCCCTCATGGAACTTGAAAGCGACCCATTGGTTCTCTCTCTTCTTCTGGCTCATCTTTCTCCACCTCCCTGTGGACTCTTTCCTCCGCCTCCTCCTGAGTGATACCATCGTCCCCACTATTGCTCCTCTCTGGACAGGGATTTGGTGTCATACAGGGAATTTACAACTTGTTCACTAATAAAGTCCACAGTACTTGCCAGGGCCGGGGAAAAGGAGACAAGGGGATGTGTTTAACAGGTATAAAATTTCATATGTGCAAGATGAGAAGATCTGGAGGTCTGTTTTACAATAGAGTCAATGCCCTCAATGCAGTTCATCAGTACCCTTCAAAATGGTTAGGAGGGCAAAACTCTTGTTATCTTGTTTACCATGATAGATGCAGAGGCCCCCAATCCCAAGTTTAGGTAAGTTTGGCTGCAGAGTGCAGAAGAGCAATCCTTGGTGTGCTGGCCAGCTCTCCACATGGCTCCCAGAGGGTTGTGGCTGCTCCGGGCTCTGTGTTCTCCCACTCCAGTGGCCTTAGGAGTGTGAAGCAGTCTCCCAGCACAGCCCTGAAGATGCCGCTTTGTTTACCATTGACCAGAACTTGATCAGCAGCCACTTTCCAGCAAACCCCTGGCACAGGGAATGGTATCAGGGTGGCCAGAAGAGACTCTTCAAGTGGAGAGGCTTCCCTGCAACCCCTGCAGGATGGGGTTGAGCCCCACTTCCCAGAACACTTGGGCTGCAGCGAGGAGGGGGAAGGCACCAAGTCAGAGCTCTGCCGGCAGGGCGGGAGGGGTGGGGAGCACCTTTCGCTGGCCAACAGTTGCATCTGCTCCCCCACTCCCTCCTCTGCACAACAGACCCATCCGTACAACTGTCTCTGAAACACCCACTCTCCTGTTGAACCTGATGTTCCTCCATGGGAACTCTTCTCATCTTTCCTGCTGCATTTGATGGCACTTGCCTGCAGTCAAATGCCCAGTCAGAAACCTGGGAGAGGTCCTCAACTCCTTCTTTTCCTGTGTAGGCACCCCCAAATGCTGATCATTTTGGCTCTCTATTTCATTTTTATTGCTAGTACCTTCTACCTCATCTTCCTGTCCCAAGTCTGGCCTTTCCTCACCCTGTCCATGGGCTGAACTGATACCAGCCAGGGCAATTACTCTAAAGCATGACCTTGACTTTCTGGCTCTCTTCATGCCTTATCTACAGCAGGGGTTCTTATGGCTACATGACTCCCTTGAAATCTGATAGAAAAAAATTTTGAGTGTGTATGTGAAACTTTCTGGTACATTGTTCCAGAGAACTCCATGACCCGTTTGGGGGGTGGGGGAGAAAAAACCTACTGACAGCATATTAAAAAAAAAAACCAAGATATTTAGAAGAGACTATAAGACCTTTTATCATCATCTATTTCCTGCCTTCCTCTCCATATTCATTCCTCACATTTCTTTCCCTGATAGCTATTGCTCCACTTACAATGCTTGCCATTAAGTATACCTCTGAGCAGAGGTTAAAAACAAGTACTTCTCTCTAGGTTTATTTTGTCCTGCCCTAATCCATTTGGCATACACCAATACATCCTTCAAAATCAAGTACACATATCACTTCCTTGGTAAAGCCTTCCTTGTTGTCCCCAGAATATATCACTTCTTTCTATGTGCCTTTATTCTATAGATATTTTTATGTGTGATATATTTGACACTGTAATGCATGTGTACCTGTTTTGTTCATGCAACTGAGCTACCTGAGGGAAAGATGATGTCTGACACTTTTTGTGCGCCTGAATCTCCTGGCATAAATTCCAATACAAAATAGATGTTCATGAGGCACTTGCTGAAAAGCACGACTTGAAAATGCATGTGCACACTGTTAGTCTGCCATGATGGGATGCGGATGAACCAGATACTGAGCACTCTCCTTATAATCGTCGCCTCTACGTCACTTAGGCCTGACTGCAGTGGTTCTCAAACACGAGTCTGCCCTAACTTAACAGTAAAGCTTCCTAAACATTCAGAGAGAAGCCTCGGTTCCTGCCCTGACCTTCTGAGCCGGAATCTCTGGGGCTACAGCCCTGACACCCGCTCCTGTAATAAGCTGCCCAGATGAGCATCATGCACACAGGGTTTCATGGCGCCTGCTCTCTAGAACGGACAGAAAGCGCTTTTCCATTCCAGAACACCAAAGAAACAGTCTTATCGTGTCCCCACTGTGACCTTAGGCAGGAGGGTCTGTCACTACTTACGGCATCAGAAGATAACCCATTTTAGTCACTGCCTACTTGTTTCCCTTCCAGCTCAAGAAGAAATGTCTAAGGAACGTGAGTCCCAGAAGCCAAAGGGGACAGTTGCAGCTGAGGACCCAAAGCAGAAAATTAAAACGCCAGCTCCCAGAAACTTTACTTCCACATCTCTTCGAGGCATAAATAATTTGAAAGTCAAACAGAATTGTTCTGGTCCCAGTGGTGCTGCAGAGTGGCTTCTAGTTTGGTATTCTGGTTCACATTCAGTATTATTTCTCTTCTATTTTCATAGAAGAATGACCACAGTATCCCTCAAGTATCCCAAGGGAGCCCCCACCCCACACCCAGCCCCGGCTTGGGCCAATTATTCACTGAAAGACAAAAACTAAGAATGTTACACAGTACATCAGAAATGTCTCAAAAGACACACCTGGCCACAGACTTCGAGCACGCAGCCAGACCACAGCTCTTTTCTCTTGGGGCGAAGAGTCTCCTCAGAGACTCCTTCAAAGTCTACTGATTCTTTAAGAGAGTGGTTCTTCTCTGACTAGTCACCATTACAAAATGGAGCAGACATTGACGTTGACTTCTTCATATGAGCCTA
The DNA here is from genome assembly GCA_004027735.1 of Carollia perspicillata. Classification (NCBI taxonomy): domain Eukaryota; kingdom Metazoa; phylum Chordata; class Mammalia; order Chiroptera; family Phyllostomidae; genus Carollia; species Carollia perspicillata. The sequence goes on from PVKM010004579.1 coordinate 14,825, forward strand.
ATTAATTAATTACCATGCCTCCTCTTTCCAATTTTGTGTATGCTTTGCTTATCTGGGCAAATAAGGAAACCATGGAGGTGGCTTACTTCACAGGTATTTCCCTTCAATAAATCTCTAGCATATCTAATCCCACTCTGGCTTCTTGAAAGACACAAACTGACACCATGCTTATCATGTTCAAGTTGTTGTAAATTCTTTGCAACACCTTCCATTAAAAGGTGAGCTCCAGGGAGCTCAGTCTTCCAACTATCCACACCAAGATGCCAAGGGAAAACACCTTGGAACCTGTGCACCAGGTCATCCACCTGAGTACCACTAAGTTATCTCCATCAACATGATGAGCAACAGAAAAATCACCCAGCCGAGCTTTGTTGGAATTCCAGACCCATGTAATTTTGAGATGAAGTAAAATAGTTGGGTCAGCCATTAAGCTATGGGATCGTTCATAACAAAAGATTTAACTCTTGTTTGGTTGAGTTAAAAATCAATACCCTATGTACATAATTTCTTACAAAAGAAAAAGTTTTAAGTGTCCACATGAAAGAGTTCTTTCCATAATCTCTTAGGCTACAAATTTTATTGTTAGATAGGGTTCGATTCATTTCTAACCTGTTGAGCTCAATAGAAACTTCTTTTAATTTCTCATGCTAACAAAGACCCTTTCCAAACCTTCCCTGCCTGTGGATTTTTATGCATTGGCTCACTTTCTGTATTCACTTTATCAAAAGCCACTCAATCATCTTCCAGTTAGTATGCAATTCTGCAAGATATTTTATGCTCACGAGAGATAGAGGAGGGGGGCAGTGGGAAGCTTTTCCAAAAACGAGGGGCTGTTGAAAAGGCTTTGCTGCCGCAGGCTTATCTGAAATGCAACACTGATTTTATTTTGATCAATAAATCCAGGGAACACAAGGCATTTCCATTCTCAAACACTGAAGGTTTTTTTTTTTTTTGCTTCATTTTAACTGAATGTGTCTTGTGGAATTGTGTTTTATTCCATAAAACAGAATGATGTTTTTTTTTTCTCCCAGACAGACATGCTAGACCTATCTGAAATCAATCTCTCAGCATGGCAAAGACATTGTAAATTATACGGCAATGTGTACACTGAAGCAAGTGTCATAGTTAATTTTAACAATTTTTTTAAAAGCATGTCAAGATTTTGATAATAGTAGAGAGATGAAAAGGTCTTACCCAGCACGCCAGATCAGCACACTTTCCAATTTGAGATTATAGGTCATTGACTAACCTGTCAGCAGGTTCACACAGTGTTTATGGTCGATATGCTCAAGAAATTAAAGGTGTTCAATCTTAGGAAAGACATAGATATGTACAATTGAAACAGAAGCCATGAAAACACTCCAGTTGTGGTAAATATATAGCTTCAGTAGATGTATTGGTTTACTTTCCAAGGAACCCAACGCCACATTTAAAATATCAGATCCATGGAAATCTTAAAATGCCCGGGTATTGCTGTGTCCCTTAGAGGCATCTACAGTTCCTGCCATTCCAACACTTCTGTTCTCAAGTTAATTGACCCTGAGGAATTAAGACTGGATAATCCTAGCTTTTTACTGTATCTTTAGAAGTCATTTTTTCGAAGTCTCTAGTTTTCAAAGTATAAGTCATTCATTCATATATACATATATCCACATATACCTTCAGTTGGAAAAAGTAAAGAGAAAAAAGACAGTTGTTTAGGAAAACATAGTTGTTGTGTTTTACAGGTGAGGGTGTACATCTTGCCCATTAGTAGCCTGGCTGGTGATCAAGTCTGGGATTGATGAAGGAGCAGGTTCCAAATGCAAGATTTGAAGCTCTGTGTCCCTGTGCCTTTCATGCTGCCTCCTGTCCCTTCTCATTCCTTCAGGGTGACTCTGTGCACCCTCTTAGCTACTTCTGATACCTCTGGGCACAGGACCCAACAACTAGCTTATACCTCTAGCCCAGATGCCTCCTTTCCCCTCAGCTCTGAACTGCCCCCTGCCTATGCCACAGCTCCACAGAGCTGTTCTTGAAACTCAGATACCCACATTTTACAAAAGTTCAATACATGCTCGTTGAATCTAAAACATGCGTTTTCCTGAGATGGAAAATAAACCCTAGGGTGGTTTAATGGGTTATCTACAGCAGCCTATTAGAAGAAATAAACTGATTTTTCTACAAAGAGCCAATAAAACCTAAAGTTTATTCTTTGAGATGACTCATACAACAAACCTCTGGTTTATCAAGAAAAATAGAGAAGGACCTGGCTGGTGTAGCTCAGTGGTTTGAGCACACGTCTGGGAACCAAAGGGTCCCAGTTCGATTCCCAGTCAGGGCACATGCCTGGGTTGCAGGCCAGTTCCCAGCATGGGATGCAAGAGAGGCAACCATACATTGATATTTCTCTTCCCCTCTCCCTCTCTCCTTCCCTTCCCCTCTAAAGATAAATAAATAAAATCTTTTTTTAAAAAAAGAAAAATAAAGAAGGTATTAAAAATTTTTTTTCAGCTTCAGGAAAGGATGATTTTTAGTTCATGAATTTCTGCTTTTTATTACAGATTTCAGCTTTCTAGTGAAATTCTCCATTTTGTCATTAATTTTTCTTGAACATATATTTTAGAGTTATTTTTAGTTCCAGGGTCTGAATCACTTATGGGTACTTTTATTGTCTACTCTTTCCTGAGATTTTGTCCAGTAAGGAGGAGGATGGGCGGGGGGAGGAGGAGAAGAGAGAAAGAGAGAAACATCAATGTGAGAAACATCCATTAGTTGTTTCCCATATATGCCCTGACCAGGGATTGAACCCGCAACCTAGGCACGTACCATGACCAGGGATCCAATCCACAAACTATTGGTGTACTGGATGATGCTCCAACCAAGTGAGCCACCCAGCCAGTGCTCTCTCTCCCTCTTTAAACATCCCCTCAAGGTACCATCATCCTCACCCTCCTCACTGCTCAGGAAGCACACCCAGCTACGTTCAATCCAACTTCTCTCCCTCCACCCCAACACTCCATGCCAAATTCTGGTGACACCTTGGTCTGTTCTTCTAGATGACAGATATACTGAAGCAAAAAAATATTGATGATTAAGTACTAGCCTATGCAGGTAGGAATGAAAATACACTTATTAAATTCTAAAGTTAATGCCTGTTATGGAGAAAAAAAGGATAAAAATAGACCTCTGCATAGTATAATTAGCTTTGGCGCATATCAGTCTGCTCAACAGTTAAACCTTCCATGAAAATAGAGGGGAATCACATGATTTTTGTCACTGCAAGGTAGAGGACAGAGACGCTGCTCCAGACAATACTGACAGCCAAGGTATACAGGAGGACGCATGAGCTCCGGACAGACAGTGGGCAGCAGTGGTTAAGGGCACCAGCTCTGTATTTAACCGCCTGGGCTCAGACCTCCCTTCCAGTTACCAGCATGGAGACATGCAGCAAGTTACCCCACATCTCTGTGCCTACGTCTCCCAACAGTGAAGTGGGGACAGCATGAGTTCTGACCCCATGGAGTTTCCGTGAAGATGAACTTGATCACACATCTGCACACTGTGCAGAATAGATAAGCGTGTCCCATTGTCATTGCTGTTAAGAGGCCCCTCAATTAAACATGTAAAGCAGCAAATTAAGAACAGGTAGAAACTGGGACAGATCCTGCCTTTTAGCGTGAGCTTTACTGATTGTAAATAAAACAAGTGACCACTTTCAGCAATTAGTGACCCAACAAGGGAAAGCACATTGTGAAGATCCTTGTGGGACACAGGAGAGGGCTTTCACCCACAGAAAGACTGCGAGGAGCAAAAGGCCCAGAGTAGATCCAGAAGAGAACATTCTCTTAGCATCTGATTCCTTAGTGTCCACTAATAACAGAACAATACTGTGAGCTATAGTGGAGTTTTCCATATGGGTAAATACACTCTTTATGTTTATTAAGAAGCATTGTATTAACTAAGTGCAAGTCGTATATACGTATAGATGAGTTCAGCCCCTCACCTAGTCGTGTTTAATGTTGCTAATAAAACCCAGACTCATTGGAATGCCCCAGTGGGCATTTGTTCCTCGTGATCCAAGTACGAGGAGCAGCTGTGAAGCTGGGTCTGGGGAAGGATGAACCGGGCAGGATGGTCTTGTTTCATATGGAGCCTTAAGGAAGTCGATTCCTTGTTGTGCTGCCAGTTCAATTACACGATTCATTTGACGTGCCCTGTGAATTATTAGAGGCACTGAAGACTTGACTTAAAGCAATATGCTCAGCGTTTCCCATCGTCCCCCACTCCCTATCCAAAGTCCTGTAAATATTAAGTCTCCAGTATATGGAGACGCCAGCTTCTCCCTGCCTCCTTCCTCCTGTTATTCCCCAAGCCTGCTTCCTCCACTCTTCTGAACCTAATGAACTAATACTGTGTCTTCTTCCCATGAGCTGATTTACTTTCCATCTAGTCAACATGTTGGGTGCCCCATCGCTTTGTGCCCTCCCTACCCAAAACAGAGCAGTTCTATGTCATTCCCATGCTGCTTTCTTTTTTGTACATTATTTTCTTCCTTCCATATCTTTGTTCCCTTTCACTATGTGCCAGACCACTGGCATCAGTCATGAGCCTCAGGAAAAATGTGATTCCTCAACCCATCTGTGTATGAGTTGAAAAGTTAGCCTAATCTGGATGATTTAACAATGGTGCTGACAATACATGTGTGTTCATTAAAAAGAAATTTTTAATTTTTGTCAGATCTTGACACCAAGGATCCTGAGCCCTGAAACTGGGAGGGTCCACCCTCATACCATACCTCGTCCCTCCAACTGACTCACGGAAGAAAGGTGGTGACGTAGCTCACCAACAGTACCCCTGGTAATTTGACTATTCTTGTCTGATGACAGTGAGAATAACGAGACATTAGTCCCTGAGAAAGACATGTTTCCTTTACTGTGCCTGATCTAGGTGGTCAACCATTCTATCTGCGCACTGTATCAGGACTTCTTACCCTTCGGTAGAAAAGAAAAAGTTTATCTTCTAGGAAAACAGAGGCACAGCTCTGGGTGAGTACCTGGGAAAGTAGACATGACTATCCTGTAAAAAGAGAAGATATAACTTAAGAGGAAAGTTCCAGTACGTATTACAAAAGCTATGCTCCTATATTTTTTAAAGGATAGGCCATGTTATATATGGAGAACACCATAGCCTTGGAACAGGTTCTCCATAAGCTTCCCTGACTCAGGAGCCAGGAAACGTAGGGAAAGCATGACCACCCTTGGTGAAGAAACCTATCTGACGGAGAAAAACAGCACAACCCAAGCCATGGCTGGAGTAGGCAACACGCCCAGCAAGCCACTGGCCCACACCAGTCAAAAGCAGCAACCCCATCAGCTCAGCACACTGGGAACAGGGGACACAGTGGAGGGAGCATCTCCTATGGCCAAATCCTAGCCTAGAAGCTAGTCACTGTTAGCATTTCTTGGTGATAATGCCCGGAGTTATACCTCAGGATCACCATTTCAGAAAAGAAGAAACTAAGACTCAGAGAAATTGAGTCACTTTCCTAAGGTCCTGAGGGAAGCCAGGCTCCTAGGTGTTAATGTGACCCTGTCTTTCTATGTCAGAAGAAAGTGACAGAGTGTGGAGGGAGGAGGTAAAAAGAGTCAGGGCAGAAAACTGACACCATGGGAGGCTGGTGAAGCAACTTCCTGCAGAGGAGCTTACTGAGAATGGCTGGAACCACGACCCGAAAGCGTCACAGACACAGTGCTGTGCAGTGGGTGTGAGGACTACTGTGCAATGACTAAACATGGTGTATTCTTGAGGTGTGAGTACAAATGCCCACTACCTGCTAACTAAGGAACTCGTGAAGAGAACAGAGAGGCTACATTAATTTGCCACATCAGTGCTAGGAAAACGCTGTCAGGAAAGGCTTGGCAGAGGGGTGCCCTGATCTGAGTTTCATAAACTCTAGGCCTTTCCCAAGTGGAGCGGAGTTACAGAGGAAGAACATAGGGATTCCCAGCAGAGCGGATGAGCAAATGCATCAAGCCCTAAAATAGCAGAACCTGGTCTATGAGGAGCAAGTAGTGGCGGGAGATTTTTCAGGTAAAATCTACATGCATGAAATGTACACCCCGGTGAATTTTGATAAACGTATTCAGCTGTTCAACTTACCCACAGTCAAGCTATACAGCATCGTTACCCTAGAGGGAGCCCCATGTTATCATTTAAGTCCATTGCCACCAGTTGTCAACAATCTCTTCCTAATTTTTATCACCATGGACCAGTTATTCTTAAACTTATTAGTAAAATTGTCAGTATATATTCATGTGTCTGGGTAGCAACATAAAATTTTGAGCTGTGTGCATCAGTAAAACATTTATTTTTGTCACTGGTTAGCATTCCATAGTATGGATATACTACAATTTGTTTACCTATTCAAGGAGCAACTTTCTTGCTAAAGTGAATACACAGCTTCTGTGTGTGGGATGGGTTGAGAAATGGGAAGTATATCTCAAAGTCGTACCCCCGAAAAAGAAGACAGAACCCAAACTATGGACTGTGCTTACTGAGGAGTTTGGACATTCTCCTAAGGGTAGTGAGAGTTCTGAAGGGGTGGGAGGGTGTCTGTAATGAGACACCAACACCCAGCTTAGCACTGAGGGGAAATCTCAGTCTCGAATCAGCAATCACAGAGCGAGTCCAGGGCTGCGTGTCAATAGCCATCAGCCAAAGCACACCCACTCCCTCCACTGTCCCTCATTTTCATCGTCAGCTCACTCTCTCGAGCATCTATGGTATGCCTGGCACTCTACTAGGAAATGCCACACACGTGATGGTCCCTAAGGTTCCTGCTGTCCTGACCGCCCCGTGAGGGTCTTCTCACCTGTGTGTAATCCTCTGTGCAGCACAACCTGGCCGCTTGATTCTGCTCTACACTCCCCAGTTACCTCGGGACAATGGCGGGATTTGATCCTGTTCATGCTTCTTGGAGGAAAACGCCACTTTGTGTTTGAATTACAGCTAAAGGCAGGTTCCCCACAGCACAGAAACATGGCTTCAGCAGCTCAGAGGTATCAGTGTTTAAACAGTTGACGTTCAACTTTCCATGAGCTCCCGAGAGTTGCCATCAGCCAGTTGGACTGAGAGCCATGGCTGCCTTATGGACTATCCAATGGGAGGATTTTTCTAAGTCTTTTGATGGGACTAGAGCCAAGAACACATTCACATGAAATAACCCCAGACTCCACTCATCACAAGGAGCTCCAACATAAGAAATACAGAAACAAGTGCCATCAGTGTCCAACACTTTTGAAAAGGTCCAAATCATTGACTTGTTTTATCCTCCTCCATGTGAAACTGATTTCTTGCATACAACTATTTCAGGAAAATCAAATTTTAACAGCTATAATTGCTTTAATACAGAAAAATTAAAAAAACTGCTCATGGCCAGAGCTCCACATGCTTCATGAAATGCTTCATGGGTCAAGTTTTAGGTCAGGGAATTTTGGAAAGCAGATTGGCAAGGGATACCAGACATTGTGGGAAGAAAAGAGAGAGAAAGAAATAGAAATGACAGAGCAGAACAGTTCAGGGCCACCACCGTCCCCTGGTCTCAGAGGACAGCTGAGTCATTTGCCAGCAGTGGGCCTCTTGGATTCAGGAACAAAGAATACAGTGAGGATGGGCTAAGCTCGGGGACCCCCGAGGAAACCAAGTGCAGATTTCCTGGCAAGCGGGAGATGCTGGGACTATGAATGGCTGCGAACTGGAATCGACCCACATGGCAAAGCCCTCTACTGGGCAGTGCGGGGCAGCAGACTCGCCAGCTGAGCCCTCGGTAATCATGAGGCTGATGGATGGGTAGAAGACTGTTTGTTTTCCTGAATTCACATGTCCTCGGTCTATTCATAAAACATGTGTATGTGTGATATGGGTAGAGCGGGATAACTTCTAGATATAATTTATGGTTTACCCAACATTCTCTTCTCCTTCCTTTGCTTTCTGAAGCAGGAAGGAGGCTCCACATGTGTTTGTTTCAGGAGGAGCTCACAGCAGGGAACCTGGGCTTGCTTTTCACATGCTCAGCCCTTTGGGAGGGATGCAGTGTGGAAATAAGAGGATGTCCCCGAGCTGAATGATGAGCCTTCGGACTGGAAGTGGTGCCGTAACCTGTGGTCACGGCAATTTCTAGGAAACTGGATTCTACCTGGGTCTCCTGGATGGAACAGAGTCCCATACTCCAAGAACAGCAAGGGAAAAGCCCAGCCACCTGGGTGAAAGAGGGAGGCAGGTTGGAAGACAGGTATTTCAGTGGTTCCACTTTCTTTTGACCTCCGAGCAGCCCCAATCCTTCAGAGACAGCAAGCGCATCCACACTGTGGTCTCCAGACCAGCTGGCAGGTGAAGAAGCACAGCCAGGCTACGGGTGCAAAGTCCCTCTCGGACCACAGGGGACCTCGAGGATCTGCAGTTGCTTGGTCGATGATCACTGAATGTCACTCATGCCCTTTGCCCAGCAGCTTTTCAACCTCTAGGATCAAGTTAGCGTTTGTACAGTTAAAAAGTTACTTCCCTTGTCTTTTTCCCCTTTAACTGAAGCATGAAACCATCAACAACATTTCCCTGAACTTCCCCCCAAAATGAAGTTGTACAACTATGTAAACCCCTAGTTTTGCTCGCTGACCCTCCGTCCTCTCTCGGCTCCTCACTCGGTTCCTCCAAGTCCCCTGTAAGTGGAAGGAAATCTCTCCCGTCTGAAATCCCATTCGGCTTTGGAAACAAGACCCATGAAGCTGTCCCACAAATGTCTCCAGATAAAGGAGAAGCAGGCCTTACTATTTTTTTGAATAAAGAGAAAAAAGGGGGTTTGCCCATTATAAAGTTATTATGAGATAAAAACCCATGGTCAGGGCCACTGAGACCCACATAGGTACAATTTCATCCTGAAATGCTAATTCTAACAACTGTATTCCAGGCTTTGCTCCTTCCGTGGACTGAAAATATGTAAGCCCATCTAGGCTCTGGTCAACACTTTTCTAAAATTACCCTCTGAGTGATAGATGTTTCAGTCATACCCAAGGTAGAAAGCTGACCAGTGGCCACCAAGGCTTATCTGAAACTTTTATATATCTGAAACCTGGGGAGGGGACACTCAAGGATGACTATAGTCACAGTCCCCTCCAGCCCAGCAGGGAAGAAGTCAGAACACTAGTTTTGTTGCCCTTTCTAGGAGAGGAAGTCGTTATCTCCACGGTGTCAGGAGCCAGACTTCCTCGGTGGGCGTCCTGGCTGTATCAGGATTGTGTGACTTTTGATCAGGAACTTGGGCCCCCTGTGCCTCAGATTCCTCACCAGCAGAGGGAGAATATTAACAGTGTATGTTTCAAGTGTTGTTGGGATAACTGAGTTACAGGTACACACAGCCACATCACAGACAGCAAGGGATATTCCTAAACTTGGGAACTTTGCCTCCTACAAAAGAGCGTGCACAAAGTGGGAGTTACCCAAGAAAAATTACATACGGTGCTGTAACCAGCCTGTGAGGTGAGCGGGGCAGGCGGTGTAATGCCGAAGTCATCGATTAAGAAAATCGAGGCGGACCGAGGCTTCTGTGTTCACCCAGCTGTTCAACGACAAAACCTGGTCTCTTACCCATTACTTCCAACCACAAAAACAAGTCGTCTTTTCATTCAACGATGTCTGGTTTCATACCCCATCTAAATGTCTAAACAATTTGCAGCACTTTTCTTTATAGCACCTTATAAAAGAAGAAATAGCTGTGAGAAATAGCGCAAAATTCCAATTGAGTTGTATTTTAGGAGCCGGGCATCTGAATTCTGTTCTCAACCATGCTGCTATTGAGTTTATGCCTCGGACAAGTAAGCAGTATGCGTGTGTTTGACTGACCAGACTGAAACACGTGAAAGCATCGTCGCTTCACTCCGCATTCCATATAATGTCAGCGACTAGGGTATGAGCAATTCCCAGGAAAGAATCTCGCCCTTATGTAACAGGCGGAGAGCCACCTGTTACTGAGCATACGAAAACAATTCCATAATATGTGATCTGTTGGCCTAGGTGACCTCAAAGGTTTTATGGGAAAATATCTAGATAGCCACAAAGCATCCAGAAACACTCAGCAACTGCCTGGTAAGTAAGTAAAAGTGGCCCCTGACTTACACTGTTGGTGAATAAATCAGTTGATACTTGTGGCAAGTGAACCAAAAGGAAATTGAGATAGTCTAAGGAGCAAGGTGAATCAGACAAGTGTCTCAAAAAAAACTATTTTTAATGAATTTAACTGCTGGTAATTAGGATTGGCAGTAGAAATTAGCATAAACATGCCATCCAAATGATAAATGCGGCTAGAACACTGTTATAAATTCTTAACACCTCTTTTAAGAATAGAAAATGACAACTCATCAAAGAGCAATTCATCAGGGTTCGCCCAGCGCCAACCTGAGGGCTTACCTCTCTGATCTATGGAACGCATTCCAATTCACCTGGCAAAATGCTAAGAGTGGAGAAAAGAGAATTTCTGTATATTAATAGTCTAGATGGGTAGGCTTCAAAATTTGTTGGCTGAGAAAATTGTTCCACTTTTCAAATGAATTAGTAGGAAGAAATCCAATAAAATAACAACAATTATAGCACTAACTACTATTTAGTGAACATTTCTGTGTGCCAGGTACTGTTCTAAACAAAGGTATTAATTTAAACCTCACAGCACCACCCAGAGATTGATACTATTATTACCTCCAGGTAATATTGCTACCTCATAGGTCAATGGCATTGAAAGGAGATCTTTCTCATGTTGGCATCAGATGAAGAAAGTTGGAAATAGGTTAAGTGACCTGTGAAGACCACCCAAGTGGGAATGGAAGGAGCCGGGTTTCAAACAGCTCTGCCCCGTAGCCCAGTGAGTATACTCTCTTGGCTTCCAGATGTAAAGCAGACGTAGCAAAAGCTGTTCTGGTTGGGATGGAATGGGAATGATGAACCACTTCCAAATGGTCCCTCCTGGTCTAAATGAAATCTACCTTCGAATCATCTTGGGATGTACCTCTGTGGAAGTCCTTGTATTCACTAGACAGAAGTGTGTCCCTTTATAACAACATGTTTAAAGACATCTGACCCCTTGGTATTTGATTTACCAGAGTTGGCTCTAAGACACAGTCATGTTGAATGAGGCAGCCATCGATCTTGGCAAGTCTCCCTTCCGGAGCAGAGGTGCAGAAGTAAACCGTAGATTCACCAGAATGGCAGCCGTGTTCAGAGCAATTGCACTGAACAACGGTTGATGCCACGTGATTGTAGTAGAAGAATGACCATGTAGAACTGTAGCCTTTTTATACCCAAGAGAGGACCAACAGCCGTGGTGGGTAGACAAATGTGTTCAAAATGCAAAAGCAATGGTTTTTATTTCTGTGTGGTAGGTAACTTACCTTCCATCGGCTTCAAGGCCAGCCCTTGTAGCTTTTGTTGTAGGGCAAGGCCCTTTTCTCTTTCTAAGGCCCTTTCCCTTTTTCTTTTTCTCTTTTCTTTTTTGTCAGATGAAGAGAATATATCCCCGAGTCACAGGCCCCTGGTCTATGATAAATGCAAGGGACCAAGTAGACCAGGCAACTTCCCCGGGGGACACTGACTGTATACAGCAGTATGACACCTTCCCGATTAGAAGAAAGCATAATTTGTATCCTCAGGAACACAGGCCTTATAGAGTAGCAAAAGAAACTTTCACATGCTTTCAACAATCTATCTTATAATTCAACTGAGTCGATGTCTACCCAGCCCCCTCTCTGTTTGTGGCACCACCGATACCAAGGTGACAGCAACTCGATAAGAATGACCCTGGCAGGGAAAGGTTTCAATCTTGATCCTCTTTGCTCATTTGTCAACCTTTATCTGTTAACTATTTGCCTCTTATTATGGGTGAAAATTTCATCCTGAACTACTTTCCCCTCCATGGTGAACAACACCGGTGCCTCTTCCACCCGGCCCAGTCGGGAGGATGCCTGACTCGCTTCAGCCTCGTAGAGCAGCCTCAGAGGACAAGGTGGTCCAGGGCAAGCCAAGGCAGGGAGGCTGTACCGGCAGAAGTTCAGTGAGCTTTGCAAGTGCTGGGGAAGAATTATAGGGCACTAACCACGCAGAATAATCCTTGTCTTGCTATGATATGTGTATTATCAAGGTTTTATCATCAGGATAAATTGGCTGTTTCAGAAGAAAAATTTTCAATATAGGGAAGAGTGTGTAAATGGGAAAGAGCTGATAGGTCAATAGCATGGAAGGGAGATCTTTTGCATGCTTATAGCTGAAATTTTCGAGTTTCTACCAGAGAAATGGACAGAAACATGCAATGTATGCACTGGCTAGAAAATGAGATTTCTAGTTCTAAGCATCATTCCTTTACAGGAAGTTCCAAAGATTAATCTTTTCAAAGAACATAAACCAAGAACATACATCAGTTCATAATACACTACATTTGGCTGGAGATTTTGAAAGCCTTCTATTTAGATATGCAACCAGATAACTTTATTCCGGCTGTGATCAGAGATTATAAAATATGCAAGTGTGAGAATGCTATGCTTCGCTGCTTATCTTTTCTTCCATTTAATCTTATTTTTCTTTTATGCTGGAAAAACAGATGCATACAGTGCTTTAACACAATATTAAGAGTTCATATCGGAAAGTTTATCATTGATAATAATTTAATAGCACTTTAAAAAATATTTTTGATAAATTTGCTGCACCACTTCAGAATGCACAGAAGTTGTACAATTTAGTAGTCATTTACAAAGGAACATAAAAAAATAAAGTGCCCATTTTTCCCAAGAGAAATGGAAATGCAATTTCCTAAGCAAAGTCTATTCCCGTTGGAATTTTATTAGCTCTCAGTAATGGAAAGGCTATTACATATCTATTGTTTTGTACTTCTGAATGGTTTTCACATCTTAAGTGAAGACAAGATTGGTGCTGCATTACGAAAAGCATGCTTCGCACACCGTAAGCACCAGTTCACAGTGCAACGGGTTGGATGAGGCAAAATAAATTCCCAAATGTAAATAGGGCAAATGTGTTCGGATGAATGATAGCCTTATTACTTACGCCATAGATGCCATGGAAACGAACACAGAACTCTGGGGTTTGAAGCTAGCTTCTACTGAAATCCTCTTTAGAGCCACTTGTTTGAAAATGCAGTGACATCTAGTGACAGATTCAGCTCACCGCGACCGTGTGCTCACTGAGACATCCTTGGCCTGCTGCCAGTTTAAAACATTCCCAAAATAGGAAAATAAATCTGACACTTCTGATCCACATGGAAAAGATGGCAAGAAAGATTCCTGCAACTCAAAGAACAAGCTTCCATTTAGGAGTCAGGGTTGACAAAATTAGTATGAGAGGGCGGGTAGTGTCCTCGCCCCTTATAGCCCTGTGCACTGCTGTGTCACATGAACCTCAACAGAAGATTTTTGTAGTTATTAGCATCATTTCAATGCATATAGACTTGCTGCTGAATTTGGCTATAAAGAACAGTGACGATATGGAGTGTTAGGGGGACTCAGGGTCAAGTGAAGCTGTCATAATTCTGTGTGGCAAGCCGGTAAGGGCCAGTGAGGAGGGGGATTCTGAAGCTTGGACGGATCCGGGAAAGAAGACTCATTCCTAATTAGTTTGGCGTGGAGTCTCTAAAGGTTAACAGCACCCTCATCCCATCTACTGGCTTTCTTTCAGTCTCCTGCTAGTTTTCAGAAGAACAAACTCGGCTCACCGACGTGAGCAGCCCAAGCTAAAGACTTTTTAAAAGCCCTACTCGGCCTTTTTTAAGCAGTCATTTTTTTATAATCTCTTCAGACACACAACCCACTATTTTTGCCACATCCAGCAATCTTAGTCCTCAAATCAAGGTGTTTTTACGTAACAGACACCTGTAATTTCAGAGCAGGGCACCCACCTTGGCCTTCCCTCCTTTGTTTCTTGCCAGGCCTTTTATTTACAGCACACAGGCTCTCTCTCTCAAATGCTTTAGAAGTAGAGCGTGCTCCCATTAATTCCCTCTTCACTTCAGGATTTATCCCCCTATTACTGATAAACCAGCAGGATTTATGACATGCGGTTCACGTTCACCTGCTAAAGCTAGCCCTCAAAGCTTTCCAAATCCTAATCCAAACCGTGCTGGAGCTTGGTCCCGCTGTGCTCCCAATTATTTCACAGAACATATTAGAAAGACAGACAAAGATTCCCTTCATATTGTGGGGCATGAGTTTCCCTCTAAGAGACGATTCCACTACCCCATTCTTGGAATGGACTTCGACTCTTTTGTCTTTTTTTTAACTAATTTATATTCACAAATTTATATTCAATCTTCTATACATTTTTTTAAAAGCCAGTGATGATAGATACTTCAGAGTCTTTTTCCTGAATACCTTAAGGATTCGTTCCCATATTAATATTACTTTATATGTAGCCAGCAATTCAAGGCAGGTAGATAGACTGGTTGACTTATAATTCTCTTCCTACATGTCAAAATTACCTGTATTCTGGAGAGAACATAGGATGAGCTTCTAGGTGTTTAGTTCTACTCTCTGTATTTCTTCTTTAGTCATTCCCATCATCCAAATGGGGGCCTTATTTTCAAGGTTGCTGAAGTGGGTAAGACTATGGAGGAGCAAATTTGGGGAAGAAGATGCAAGTGAAGTTAAAGAAGCTTTTTAGGAAAATCTAGAGTCAGATCCCAACCTTATGGTGAAGTTCAGGGCAAGAGATAATACTCGTCGTGCTGAAAGTGAATCCCTGTCTTATTTCAGGAGGGATCCCTGATGTTTGCCGCGTGGGGAAAACAGCTCCATACATTATACTCTCTTTTCTCCAACCCGGCACTCAGCAGTCCCGATGTCAGCACCTGTCACAAATGACAAAGACTAGTGCTAGTTTTCCAAGGATTAACATAAAAAAATAGCTCGAGCCTTGAAGATTCTCACTTGGCAATCAGACACGTACAGCAGACGGAAACAAATGGTGATGAGATTTCAGATGACAGGTTCTGTTCCATGATGGAGAATCAAGGGGCTTCATTTAATCAAGTGAATAGTTGTTTCTTAGCTCATTTGCCCCTTTATTCAGCTTTCAAACTAATATAAATGACTCTGAATGGAGCTGGGGACAGGGCAAAAATGTTGATAGTAAATCTGGCTGCGAAAACAAGGAAGGTAAGATTTTGTGTGCCTGGCCCAAGGGAAGAAGTTGAATTGCCATAAGAAGTGACAATTATAAAAAAAATTCTATAGAAAAAATGGTTCTCCTTGTTTTTGAAAATAGAAAAATATGCAAAACTGGGTTTCCCAAAACAACACAGGTACCACTCCTGCTTTCCTTTGATAAGCCATTAATGAAGAAAATACTTAGTAAAGGAATCTTCGAACCCTTCACCCAACCCACAGAATGCCCTGAGCATGGACGTCTTCTACTTCTATAGCCTATAAATGGACCTGGCTTCCTGATTCCACATGGAAGCTGTTACTAAATGAATCACTGTATTTTGTAATAAGGCCCTCAGCTCTCTCCAGAAATCACAGCCCCCACATCACTTTCCATGGAGGACTGACTGCCGAGTTTCGATGACATCGTATCCCATAGTGCACATCATTAGGGAGACAGCAAGATGCAGTCTAAGAAATTTAGCCTTGGAATCCATAAACAAGGGTTCTAGTTCTGTATCCCACTAAGGAAGTGATTTTCATGAACTACGATCTCTTTGAGGATCAGTTTCCCCATCTGTTAAAAAAGGGGTTTTATCTTTTCTTCGAACTCTTAAAAACTTGCTTTTCTTTTTACACAAGAATCTGGGGTGATCATAACTATCACAAGCTACTATTACTTTTTTAATGAGAGTGCTTCATTTTAAAAAGGCAGGAGAGAGAATTACATTACTAACTCATTGTATTGTCTCCTAAGTTATCTTTCATCATTATCATCATCTTGCTGATTAGTGTAAGGGGTAGATCGTATCATTTACATTCAGGCCAGTTAACACATTCAGAAGGACTTGGCTCTTTCCGAAGGCCTGGCTTCCATGTGAATCATAAACACCTTTGTTAGCAGCTGTTCTAATACAATGTCTTTCTTGGAGCACATAGGTGTGATAGTATTAAGACCCACCAAATGCACAGAGAGATAAATATTCTCTTAGCCTATTCCAATCATACAGTATCTCTTCCTGTGGTGAACATTTTCCAAAGAGTCATTAAAACACCATTTTCCCTGAATAACTAATTGCAGCGTGGGGTTAAATCAAGTGAATAAATGACTAAATGGAGATCATTTTCTTAGAGAAATTGTTTTCTCGTATTTTTCTGAAGCTTGTGAATTGTCTGACCCATCATTTTTAGAAATTATGAAGTAAACACCACATGTGCACACTTGCACTCATTTGCATATCACACAAAAGAGAAACAGGCACGTCTTAACAGGAAAGTCATAACTGCAGCATACAGCTGGAGTTCTAGAACGTAAATTAGATTATCAGTTTCAAACAAGAATGGTTTCCACGTTCCACAGGGCACAGACCTCATCCCGACTTGGCCATTCATTCATTCATTCATTCATTTGTTCATTCTTTGAAGGACACGTTCAACTCCTGGGTCCCTGGCTAAATGCGGAGTAAATAAAAAGATAGTCCCTATGACAAAGTAGACAAGCATTCAATACAATGTGTTACATTTCAGAACAAAGGTGTTCTCCCAGGACAAAGTACTGCTGAAGACAGCACCTTTGTTAACTGTTTTAGAATTGTCCGTCCAGACTCCCTTCCACCCTTTACCATTGTGCTCCCAGGAGGCTGACCTGGAACTTTGTCTAGCTTACCTTCTGGCTTCTGAAGGGCTTCTGACTGTGGCGGATACTAAAAACAGGACAGAAGGTGGACATTCTGGCAAGGACACTGAGGATGGAGCATTTATCCCCCATTTCCTCCTTAAAAAGTCACTGCGGGCTGTACAACAGCCTACCTCTCCTGGTCGGTGGTCCTCTGCACAGCAATCATGGGCACTGCCTCTTCTTGTCCCAGCAGGCCTAGCACCTATAACAACTCCCAGCCATTCTCAGTCCTGGGATACCCCACTATCCTGGCTGGGTTTCCCTTAATCATCTACACCTTTGTAATAACGCTTGTATGAGCCCCTCCTCAAATCCCTACTTTGAGTATGCTGTTTCCTGCTGTTGTGATGCGTCACCCACCCAAAAATGGTTTGGGAAGGATCATGTTCAGAAGACATATGTATCACCTGATCATAAAGGAGAAGTGAAAGTTGGATAGAAGAAGAAAAAGATTGAAGAGTGGACGTTGAAAGTGGAAAGAAGAGCCCTTGTAAACCTGTAGAGGACACAGGATGCTCAGTTTGTCCAAGGCAGGTGGAGCAGCTGGGAAAGCAGTAGGACTGGCAGCCACAGAGGCAGACCTTGGCCAGAGCGGGTCGGCCCTGGTGTGCCAGTCCCGGGAATTTGAATTTTGTTATGAACACAATGTCTCACTCTTGAAGCATTTTGTTCAATGCAGTTTCCAAAGGTCACAACAGAGGAATTTCAAAAATTATAAAGGAGCGAAGTGAAATTGGAGGTAGGGGGAGAGTTTATCAGTTTATTACAATTATTGCAACAATACACCTGAGACGTGAGGCACACCTGGACCCAGGCCATACTGGAGGGGACAGACAGAAGAAAATGGAGAATCATGTATTCAATAACAATTTGTGACCAATTAAATACAGAGAAAGGTAGTGAAACATACTGGCTTAGATGGCTGATAAAATGACTGGTGAGCATTTATTATGTACTAAGTGCTGTTCTTACAGTTTTATCTATTTTTCCTTGATATTTAAGGAATAGAGTAAGAAGAGTGGGAGCAGTACAATCTTGTCCCAAACTCACTAATCCTCCACCCTTTCCCACTGAGAATCACCTGCTCCCGACAGGTTTATCTCCTTCTCTTGGATTTTGCTTCTTCTGATTGACTTCCTCCAGGACACACCACCCCTAAACGCCACTTGTCCAAATCTTTCTCAGGCTTCATAGACATTTCAGATTCTATTTCTTACCGAAATTTGACCCCGACGATCTCATTCTAGGAGTGATAGATAGCACTTTGCTATAAAACTCAACGGGACTCTCCTTCCCCTCTGTGGACATCTGTCTTCACCGTCGCCTACCTTTCCTTTGTTTTCTGTAACAATATGTTCCCGAATAAATCAAAGACTCCTTAAAGGAGAAAGCACTCCTATCTTTAGATCTCACTGCTCCCCAAATAGGGCCTTACACATGATGGCTATTTGGTAAATAGAGTGCACTGTCCGGTGTTAACCAGGACTAGATGCCACACGTGTTTGCCGTTACATTCTACACCAAGCCTCCGAGAGAAACTAGGAGAGATCGGAAATCTTTTACATCACAATCACTTTTTTTCTTGTATGTCCTATATCTTCGTCTTCGTCAAAATCGCCATCTCTGAGGAAAGATCAGATGCTCTACACCCTTTCTGACCCATTGATCCATCTTCTGTACAAACTCGTCAGACCACACTTCTGTTCTCTCGGGGTAGTCTATTTGCAAAACGAGAATGGGCTAACTCGACTTTTCTCCAGAGAGGAGATGAAATTTCTCAGCTCCCCCCGGAAGAAATACACTAAGCCTCTAAACATAACTCAGTTGTAGGAATGTGGGCACTATAGAACAGAGTTTAAGACAAACAAGGTTTGTGGTTTTCCTCAAATCTTTACTACACATGCCCTTTTCTTAATTATTTCTAGGATCTTGACCTGAAACCTATTAAGTTAAAGGTATTTGAGGTAGGATTTTCCATTATTACCATTTTTTCTGCATGTGACTTGGGGCCAATTTTTAGGAATGCAACATGTTTCTTATATACTACGAAGAACATCCTATCCAAATTTGTATCATTACAAATGTTTGGCGTGAGCAAACCATCCACTTGCATCAACTTCAAATTATATAATTTTTACTATCTAAACTATCTGTAAGTTCATCAATTATGTTTGCTTTAAGTGAATTTTGTATGTCTCTTTTGTTTTTCAGTATAATTGTGTATGGGTTATTACAAATGACATGTGTCAATTATAATTTTAACAAAATACCAATTTGTGCTCTAATAATGGTCTCCCACTGATAGAAAAAATGCAGAAAAGACATGTTGACATTATTGCTGAAGAAGTTTTATCTCATTACAAGAAAAACAAAACTTTCCATTGCTTTTTCTCCCTAAAATAATAGCACAGTTTCAAATATCATCGTCCACTTGACTTTCATGTAAAAAAAAAAAAAAAAGAATGAACCCTGGCTGGTGTGTCTCAGTGGATTGAGTGTCAGCCTGTGAACCAAAGGGTCACCAGTTTGATTCCCAGTCGAGGTACATGCCTGGGTTGCAGACCGGGTCCCCAGTGGGTGCCACTCAAGTGCAACCACACGTTGATGTTTCTCTCCCTCTCTTTCTCCCTCCCCTCTCCTCAGTCTAAAAATAAATAAATAAAATCTTTTCTTAAAATGATATGGTTGGTCAAAACTAGCCCTAGAATTAATAAGTTGTAGATTTAGTGCCATTTCTCACTAATTAGTCTTCCATTTCTGAAACTAAACTTCTCATTAATTTTTGTTTATCTCTTAGGGAATGAACTTAACATTTAAGGAATCCGTGTGGCTCTCTCCATTTTAAATACCCACACAGATAAGGAATAAGGAAAGCTGGATGTGCCTGAAAGTAGATTTGAGTTTTATCTTTATTACATACCAGCGTAAGTTATTAAATAATTTTGTTTCTCACCTGTAAACTAAAAACCTTAATAAATGTGCAAATTACAAGACCACAAAGATTCAATTAGCTACTAAATGTAAAAACTAAAGTGTTTTTAACTGGAATGACCCTATATAAATATAACTTACTGACATTATCCCAGGTCTTTAAAAACTTAACAATTTAATATAATATCTTGCAGAGAAAGTGGGATTTGGAGTCCAACACCACTTTCTCTTTCAAAAACTTGAATTATTTACTTAATATCTAACTCCCAAAAACCTCACTCTCACTTCTTGTAAAGATACAAAGAAGCTACAAGACAATATCACTCCAAACACTCCAATATCACTGTTTCTCATAACAAAAGAGCTAAACAATTTGCAAAATGATAATATTTTGTGAGCCTGTCAGAGAACTAGAATCGCCAGGCAATAAAATGAACTAAATTCCAGAAAAGAATAAGCCTCTTTGCAGGGAAATGAACACACACGCTGCCTCTCCTTCGGCAGGAGCACGGAGGGAGACATGGCGGCAGTAACAGCAAGGGGAAGAGGTCAGGCAACTGCAGGGGCATGTGAAGGCCAGCGTGATGGTTTGGCATAACCAGGATAAATAAATTCACAGTCTAGAGCAACACAGAAGGGACTGAGCAGGAGCAGGGGACTGGGGCTGAGCAGGAGTAGGGGACAGGGAAGCCCCCCCTGGAGCATGTTGTGCCCAGCAACCCCCAGGGACAAGATGACATCCGTCAACTTTCCCTCATGTAAAGAAAACATATTAAGCTTTGGCTATTGAAGGAAAAACCAGTTAACAGGAGGTTACCTGGAAAACTGTAAAGATTTGGAAATTAACCGACACAATTTTAAGAACATCTATCGGTCAGCCCTGGCTGGTGTGGCTCAGTGGATTGAGCGCTGGACTGTGAAGCAAAGGGTCACTGGTTCAATTCCCAGTCAGGGAACATGCCTGGGCTGTGGGCCAGGTCCCCAGTGGGAGGTGCATGAGGGGCAACCACACACTGATGTTTTTCTCCCTCTCTTTCACTCTCCCTTCCCCTCTCTCTAAAAATAAATAAAAAAATAATTTTTTAAGTAAAAGAACTATGGATTAAAGAAAAATATCACAAGAACAATTAGAACATACCTTAATGACTGAAAAGGAAAACCACAATATACCAAAATTTGGGCATACAGCTAATGCTGTGATTAGAGAGAAATTTATATTATGAATTCCTTATATGACAAAAAAAAAAGTCTCAAATCAATAATAGAAATTTGCACTATATAAAAATAGAAAAACAAAACCAATTTAAAACCAAAGCAAAGAGAAGGGGAAAAGTAATAAAGACAAGATTAGCAGACAAATTTAAAAGAGAAAAAGAATAGAGAAAATCAATAAACACATAGCTGGTTATTGTAAAGAAAAACAAAATTGATAAATCTCTAGGAATCCTGAAATCAGGAAGCTCTCTGGGTTTTTTCCTAGCACTGTCCTTCTCAAAGAAGAGTATGAATGCACCCCCAGGACAGAAGTTGGCCATGTTTACTAGTGGACAGGGTCACTGTATATAAATGAATGAATACACTAAGTGGCCCATAAATGTGGCCGTTCCTTCACTCTGGTACAATCATTTTTCCACGTCCCTGCAGGGTCATGGGAAACCCTCAAGCTTGAACTGGAGGCAAGGGAAGGTCCAGGTTATAAGAATTCTCCATGGGAACCTCATGCCAAAGCCCAGCCAACAATAAGGCATTCCTTTGTTTCCCTGGTTATGTCCTGTATGTAGATATTTTTCTTAGGAGCACAGAAAGGGTTGTCTGTAATTTGAGGTAGGGTTTAATTATCACTGAGTACCTTTGGCATAATAATGCCACATAACCACTTGATAAAATTGAAACATCATTTACGTTTCTAACATATATTATAATAAAATTAAAAGAGGATGGTTTTACTGCTGATATGGTGTATTATTTTTTGTTACCAGATCTAGGCATATAACTACCTACAGAATGATTAAAATTTTCAGAAGAACTATTAATTGGAAACCAACTGCATGCCTAGAGAAGTCTACCAATAGAAAAGCAGTATCAATGTCCTATGGCGCACCAAGGATGACAGTGCGTGCTTGGTGCGTTGTGTTGAATTTAAACTGCACGACAGCCCTATGGAGTCAAGTTTATTACTCTCATTCCACAGAATAAACTGACGGGTAAGGAAGCAAGGTTAAAATTATTCCATCAGTAAACTCTATCTACAACTTCAGGCCTAATTTTCCTGCTGTTTCACATTGCTTGGGTAAGCCATTTGAAGTTCTTAAATAGCATTAGTAACTTACTAACTTACCTTTTGTAGTGCTTTACACTTTCAAAACTTCACACTTCCCAAGAATAATAGCCCTCGAAATGGCACAGCCGTTCAAAGAGCAGCTCCTTATTCTTCCTCTAGTTCCACGCAGCTCTCTACTCGCATTTGAGGCCCCCATACGAGATGCATTTCTGATCTCCCTGGATAGAAACTCTTTCTGTGAGGCACACTGTTCTCAAATATATGAGGGCAGAGAGGGACAAGAAACACAGAAGTATCTTCTGGAGGGCAGGCCCCTTGCAGTACTGGCTTCCCCCGCTAGGTGAGTGTCCTAGGAATCCATCTGTGTCAGTGCACCAGCTGGCGTTGCTGTGAGAGGCTGTGCTCAGCTTCAGAGCATTTTTTAAAAAGACTCTTTCAACGTGTTTGCGCATTTCATGATGGGTGATTTACAAGCTCACCTGCCCACTCCACACTGAGTATTCAGCACTTTTTGACCAATAAGGCATGACCCCTGTACCCCACCCTCCCCATTTACGCAATCACTCCCCAAGTGACTTTTTCCTGTTTCCCCAGATGAAAATAAGTTCTCAAAGGGAAACGTTTTGCCGATGTGAAAGAGGTAAAACCAAAAAAAGGCAAAAGCACTAAAAGGAACCAAAATCGACAAGTTTGAACTGTTTTGAGCAGTGGAAAAAATGTCTCAGTAGGTATATGGCATCAAATGGAGAGTACTTTGAAGGTGACTGAAGATTAAACATGTAGAAATAAATGTACATTTTTTATAAATAAATTACAGGACTTTTGGAGATTCATCCTCATAAATCTCTATTCATATGCCCCCACTTAACCGGAAAAAACCAGACCAGGTGTTAGAAAAGACACCATATCTGTTTCCCTGCCACCCCCCGACCCGAGTATGGGACATTGCCCCTGCAATATGCTGAAAGCCATATTCAACACACACTCCAAAATACCGGAGAAGATGGAGCATGAAGAATTTGCTCCCAAGGCTAATGCCAAGTTCAGATGGAAAGAATTTGGCCAAAGCTTTAAGTTCAGACCTGGCTGGATAATCAGAAAGCAGAGAAGAGATGGATGGATAGAGTCACTCTTCTGGAGTTGCACAGAGCTCTTTGACCAAAAAGAAAAAAAGGTGTACACACATATTTCTCAGACAGTACAGCATTGTTTCAAGTATGCGATGCAAGGAGAAAACACCCGATTAGCCTGTATAAGTAAAATACCCTGTGCAGGACCCCCGCCCACTAGCAAATGTTGCCTAATCGGTGATCAGAGATTGAACCACTTAAATTCCTAGGCCTCTGCATTGGGAGAACTGAGGACAGAGGGTGGATGTGCAGAGGAACCTGCAGGGTTCCCATATCAAAACACCAACATTATGTACCTAGTAAATAATTTATAAGGAGTAGCAACCTGCCACCCTTTAGACGGGGGGCAGGTTTTCTTCTGCCCCTTTCTTTCCATCGTTGTAATGACCTCCGGGTCTGCCAGTCTTATTCTCAAAGATCCGATTTATTAACAGGCTTTTGTAGTTCGATTTTATCTCTCCCAAAAGATGGCAAATATATGCCTTATTCCTCTTCGTGTCTCTTAATGTGCCTTCCATATATTAGTAGTTGTATCAATATCACTTAACGGGATTAATCTTCCTGCTGCTCTGTTCAAACAGGAGCAATAGGAAGGAGCCAAACCAAGAGGAGCGAGCTCAGAGTTTTATTTTGCTTCAGACTCTGACTTAGCTAATGTGTCATTGACTATGAGGTGGAAGGTAAATTTTAGCCACGATTTTATCACTCGCTGGTGAGGTACTTCATTAAGACTTTGTTTGTGCTTTCCAAGTTCTTCCTAGAGACTAATGGCCAGGCTCAGATCTACCGGACTGGATGACAGAAATTCCATTTGGCATCATTTATTAAATCCAAACATTATTACACGGTCTCATTAATTTTGTCATTTCAGCTGTGAGAGATCTGATCTTACAAAATGACTTAGAGGAAATGCTGAGATCTAATTACGGTTTCGCTGGGGAGAGACCCATGGATGGGAAATCTAAAATAACCCGTTATCACCAGCCAGGTCGCTCATCACGTCAGCAAGCATTGAAGAGATGGTACTTTCCTGCCCCCATCGTGTATTTGGAGGGGCAGCAAGATCAGCTTTAGAGCGATTTTAAAACCACGCGCTACACAAACATTGTACAATGTCAAATCATTTTCCATGTTGAACAGGTAACGTGTGCGATGTTCTGTGGTATTGAAAGAGTCTGGGCCAAACGATTCTCTGGACTGGAGCAGGGGCCTATCCAAGCTCAGTACCAGTTTCTTCAGTGTTTTGTTCTACTAAGTGGAGGGACTCACATTATTCACAGCCCCTCTCCTGTGTTTCCTTGCAAGGCTGTATTACCTGATTTCAACACCCCCTTGAAATAAACTCTTCCGTCCTGGAATAGTGGGGTTTGCTTGCATGTTCGTTGGGACAATACCTGCCAAGGGCAGCAATGAGCTGGCCTTCACTTGGCTACCCCAATCCATTCCTCAGAGCCACCCGGGACCAATGAATTGAACCACTCTCTGGCCCACGCACCCAGGGCTCCCTGCATCCCTGAACACGGACTTTCTCCTGGTTTTGATGATCACCTCTCCTTTCCTCAGTCACTGTCAAAATCTCCATCAATCTTACAGATATCTATCTGCTCAGAAAGACCTTTTCAGCTTCGCTACAGTCAAATGCCAGCGACAATCTATATCTACTACTAGAACAGCCCCTAGCAGCTCTGCACCCGGGTCCTGGCCTTCCCCAGGCTGGATCTGAAAATAGACCTGGGCCCTGAGTGTGTCTCAGAATAACCAACCCCTCCCAGCCCAGGATCTCAGTTCTCTGGAGAGAGAGCCAGTGTGAATCCAAGTAAGTACACTAAGTGTGAGAACAGGAAAAAGTATGCTGGCAAAGAAGGAAATCCTATTTGAAGGGACTTTCTTCTTCCCATCAAAATTATCTATGCATTATAGTTTGATCCTTTTAATTCAAGTTATCAGTGAGAAACCACTGGTGGTCTGTACCCCCCCACCACACCCCACACACCATTCCATGGTTCACGTGTTCTTTACTGAAGTTGCTTTCTGCTGCAGCTACTCCAAAAGTGAACGTTTACCTTACTTAATTTTATTTTATAAAATTGGATTACCCTTCTCATGGAAACATATAATTAAATCTTTTCTGCTGCTCAAGAGAGGTTAATTGTTTTAAACAATAATTACTACATTTTTCTATGACAACATAAACACAAAGTTTCCTTTGACACACAAATTTCAGTAGAAATTACGTAAAGAAATCAATCAATAGAAACAGGACCGTGATCTGACTCTTGTTGCATTCAAGAAATCATTTTTTTCTTCCAGAATTGATTACTTTTAGCTACGAGCACTAAGAACCCATTTGCCAAATGAAACCTGTCGACTACTTGGGCATTACAATTTGAATGGCCTAGTGAATCTACTTACATGATCCATAATTCATATTTTTCTGCCAAATGATATGACCTTTCATTTAATGAGCATCATTGACAAATAGCCTAATGAGTTCTTAAAATACAAAATATGTTTTTACTATCAAAAGCTGGAAGTCTCTCTCTCTGAAGGAACCGTAAGAACTTGAAACTACATACGTACCTGAAAGAGAGCACGCACCCCTGGAGTGCCAGGTAGCACGCCACGTCGCCTCCTTACTCTTACATGTCGGGTCCCTGCAAGTTAAATGTCAGAAGCCCATAAAGCCGTTAGATAAAAGTTTTGGATAGATAAATGTGTAAAGCGGCTACTAAGAAAAAATCTTTATGTTTTTAATAACTTGAGACCAAAAAAAAAGATCATTTCAAAAGAAAACCATGCCCATCTGTCTTTTTTGATTGACATGGAAATAATAATTACTTCCTAAATTGTTTTTTATTATTATGTAATGCCCATGAGTAAAACAGATCTGGTGGTGGGGGGGGGGGGGATGGCATTATCTTGATTGAATACCTTGTATTGCAAAGAGGATCTTTAAATCTGAAGATGCAACAGGATGTGGTATTGCTGCTTATGCAACGGTGAGACTGTGCTCGGCTCAGTACCGGGGAAGGCAGAGGTACGGTTGCTGCCCAAGGGAGGTACGCCTGAGAAATACACACAAAGTCATTTGCATATAACAAGGAAGCCAATGCTTCGGTTAAATGTCACTTACAGAAGTACAGGCTTTCAAGCATCTCAATTATTTTTTCCTTTTTTCCTCCTATAACTTTGTTCCCCACCTTCAGTTTCTTTACACAGGGGATTTTCATAGAAAGGGTAAATTTTAAAAATTTGCATTCTGAGGACAAAAGAGTAAAGAAAGAGACAGCTTTGGCACCAAGGGCTACCAAGGGAACTAGAGAAAACATAGAGAATGGAGAAGAATCTAACCAGGACACAAGAGACTTGGGAAGGAACAAGGCAGGCAGACAGAACCGATTTTAGAACTGATTTCTACAACTGCTCCTGTGTTCTCTAGCCCCGGAAAGTAAACACTGGGTCTAACCTGGCTTTCGTTCAAGCCCCTGGGAGCGCAGAAGGGAAAGCTGCTGCAGGCTGGCTTCGCCCTCCTGCTGCCCCCACCCCACTTACAGTCCCGTTAGCCCTGCAGGTGTTCACTGGGACCGGTAGGGAAAAACACCCTCGGGGTCAGCCTGCCATCCCGTGGCCTCTGAAATATTATCATTTTAGGGAGAGTTAAGGTTCCATGATTGCAATTATTTCCCTGTATTTGAATAGCCATGAAAGTGTATCCTAAATTGATTCCACTTAACTTTTGTTTTTACTAATTTCATAATGGGATAACTTGGAGTGAGTTTACTGAAGCAAATGCTCTTTGTGTTTTAATGACATGGGCAGTAACAGGATAGTTAGGAAATACTGAGTTTTGCATGCATTATACTAATAACTCACCACCACAAGTCTTCAGGTAGGTACTATTATTATCCCTCTCTACAAAAGAGGAAACCGGAGCTTACAGAGGTTCAATGACATGTCCAAGCTTACACAATGGGGAAGAGGTGGGTCAGAATTTGGATCCACTGAACTGACTGCAGAGCCAACACCGAGGTTCACTACGCTACTTACACTCATGTGCAAGCTCGTCCTGAGGGTGAGTTGGAGATGGTCCGAAAGGCTGGGGAAGGTAGGTTAGCACAGCCTTTTACAAGTGGGATACATACAGCCCCCACAGGGTTCAGGAGGAATGTTGGTGACAGATGGATAGGCTTAAAGTGTAAAATAATGCATCTATTAAGATGTGTGAGGAATTAATATGACCAGCTTATTAAACTCATCGTTTCATGCATATGTTTTGTTTAAGATGAGGCTAAATTTTAAAAAGTGAGAAGTTTAGTATGGATGGAAAGGAAAAGAGTCACAGGAAAGTAATTGTACAGATGGGAAGTTAATAAGAAAAAAAGGCACAAGAAAATAAAATTGGGGAAACAGAAGTAAAGCACTCCAAGGCTTAAGAAATCACCCACACAAAGTCACAGGGACACGAAAGCAGAAGTATAAAAAAGAGCAAATATGTCACTATGGCTGGAGTACAGAGTGAGTAGGAATGAAACCTGAGAGTTCAGCATGTTAGCCAGCTTGGAATTTAAAACAAGAGAAAATGAGAGTCATTAACAGATTTGACACAGTCAGACCAACAGACAAAATGAAGAGGACGGATTGGAAGAGACAGACCCTGGAGACAAGGAGGCCAGTTAAGAGACCATTGTACCACCTCTGGTACGATGCTATGATGGCTGCTACTGGAAAACTAGAAAAGGACAGTGGTTGGTAATTGCATGGAGAAATCGGAACCCTTGGCACTATTGGGAATGTAAATGGTGCAGCTGCTGTAGAAAGCATGGAGATGCATCAAAAAATTACCAAAGAATCCAGCAATTCCACTTCAGGGGACAGACCCCAAAAAAGGTTGAAAGTAGGAATTCAAAAAGATACTTGCAGCCCTGGCTGGTGTAGCTCAGTGGATTGAGCGCGGGCCTGCAAACCAAAGGATCGCAGTTGGATTCCCAGTCGGGGCCCGTGCCTGGGTTGCGGGCCAGGTCCCAGCAGGGGACCCATGACAGATAACCATACATTGATATTTCTGTCCTTCTCTCCTTCCCTTCCCCTCTAAAAGATAAATAAATTTTAAAAATCTTTTTTAAAAGATACTTGTAAAGTCATGTTCACAGCAGCATTATTTGCAATAGCCAGAAGGTGTACATCAGCAGATGAAGAGATAAACAAAATGTGATTTTATAGAGAGTGGTGGGCAAAAGTAGACTGACAGTTGTAATATAAATAAATAATAAAATAATCAGTAACTAATAATACAAGAACGGTGTTTTGCGTCCTCACAACTGTAACACTACTTTTGCCCACCCCTATATATATGTGTGTTTATATTATTCAGCCTTTAAAAAGCAAGGAAATTTTCAACACGGGTGAACCCCGAGGACACCGTGCTAAGTGAAATACGTCAACCACGAAGGACAAATGATTTCACTTACACAGGAGTAGCTAGAGTTGTGGAATGCACAGAGACTAAAGTAGAAAGGGGGCCACCAGGGCAGAGAAAGGGAAGCTATTGTTTAATCGGTACAGAATTTCAGGTTTTGAGAACAAAAAGAGTTCTGCGGGTGGATAGTGGTGATGGTAACACAACAAGAAGATACGGAATGTCCCTGAAATGCACACTTAAAAATGGGTAAGATAGTAAACATTATGTGTGCTTTACCACAAATTTTTAAAAATTCTAAGCACAAGCAAAAAACAGACGATGGCCGTAACTCCCACAAAAACGCTGAACCCTTAGCTCACACTTGAACTAAGTGAAGGGTGGGAAATACTAACAGATGACCCCTACTTGCAACACAGTGAGGGCTGGGTGCTCAAAAGGACACAACTCATTCAGTGGCTCAGCAGGTTGGGACACCAGATATTCGCAGCCGAGTGGCTTATTCAATTCATGGGTGCCATAGCTACATTTACATGACGACTGATTATGAATACTCTCTGAGCACTGCGCCGGTTAACTCCTGGGGACAGAGCAGTGGACAAAGTAGACACAGGTTCCAGGTGGGCAGGAAGGGTGACGGGGCTTCCTGTAATGGACAGGGTGCAGCCCTTCCATTACTCCTGCCTGGTGGGGCCCCATAGTCCCTTCCAGCCCCAGCCCAACTTCTTAGCCAATGCTTCCCAGACTTGGAGGTTGCCAGCTGCTGATTTGGATAAGGAAAGATGTTTTTAATTGCCATCAATTCATGAAAGAAAGAAAATTCTAACATACAAACAATAATTTAATAGTAGACATCCCCTAAAAATAAAGAGCAATTCAATAAATACAGAACATTTACTTTGAACTCCTTATTTTGACCCTATTTCATAACTATTTTTTCCCATTAAACAGTAAAAGTATCTCCGAGGATATTTCTTTTCCTTTGAACATTCCTCTGGATCATTCAAGTTCCTCTGGATTTAGACACTGGCCTAGGATACAGCCAACTCCTCAGAAGTCTGGGCCAGGTTTTTTCCACATTTTCCAGGGTAACTAATGGCTCTGTGGGCTCTCACTGTGCTGTCCTTGAGTGTTAATACCTATAAATAATTGATATAAATAATAATACCTATAAAACACCTAAAGGTTTCTGCCAGACCTCTAACAGTCCTTCCAGCCATTAAATGATAAATGCAATTCAAACCCGTGAACAAACTCTGATTGAATAACCTCTGTGGACCAGGTAACAGGCTAAGGACTAGAGATAAAAAGTCGCTTTACTGTAGAATGGACATACCATCTATTATCAAAACTAGGACACTTTTGAGAGTAAATGGCTAAGTTAATGCTCAGGCCAGGAAAAGTGACCCAAGCAAATAAAGATATGTGGTCACTACTTAGGGAGCTCACGAGTTGTTAAGTAGCATGATTAAATTGTTATAGAAACTCAGAGAAAAGGCAATTAATTTGGAGGGGTAGGGAGGCTGAAGGATGGTGACCAAGGACAAAAATAAGGTCTTAATGAAATCTCAAAGCACTAATACAATTTTGGTCCTTAAAAAGAAAATGAAAAGTGTACTTCGAGCCAAGGAAGGAGCAAGGAGCTATTAAAATTTTGCTGGCATTTCTAATATTGTCAATTATAGTGTAAAATATTAAGGGTTTATAAAATAACTCTTTGTCATGATCCTTTATGTTTATGGAGCTTATCATTTTTAATGTAAAAACAAACTTTAAAGACAAAGTAATAACCAAGGCTTTCTTCTTGACTAGGAAATATATACACAAGAGTCAGATATGAAAAAAAAACTACCAGAAATTTTTAAAGAACAGAGAGAAGGGGGAAGGAGGAAAAGAACTAAGTGAGACAGAGAGGAAGAAAGGCAGTTTATCGGCATAATTCAAGAGGACTCTTTGCTTCCAGTAACTTCCAACATGGCAATTTTCTGGAGCCAAGATTCCTTTCAAGTACGGATGTACAGAACTACACACGGTAGATTATGTTGCAGGTATGAGGACCAGTAGCTTTTGGTCTGTGTAATTCTGGAGTCGCAAGCATGAGACAAAGTTGGTCTGGCTTATAAATCTGAGTTTTTCCACCACAATGGGCTACTTCTGGGAGCCCAGGGTGTAAGTGTCTCCCAACTCATTCTGAAGGCTGCACAGGCGAATGAAATTTACATGGGACGCTTGCTCCTGTTACAATATTTTATAGACTTCTCCTCCGAGGTTCAGCATCTTCCCTTCGCCATGACAGCCCAGAAAATTATTAGGTAGGAGTCAGCCTGCCTCCCCGTCCTTTCCATTCTGCTCCCTTTGTTATCTTCCACCCTCTTCTGATTTTTTAGCTAAAAGTCACAGCATAGAAGTCTAGTGTCAGTAAATCAGGCAAACGCATGTAAATTCTGCCTATTAACTAGGGTAGGGTTCCAAACTGTGTTTCACTGGCCACACGCCTCAGACCTTTCTGAGGGCTTACTGAAATGCAAATTTCCAAGCCCACTTTCAAGCCACTCAATCAGAAGCTTAGAAGATGGGCTCTGGAAATTTGCATTTTTAACAAGTTCCACGGAAATTTTGGCTCCAGACAAAATTAGATATGAAATTTGCAATTACTCCCCCAATTCCATCTGAGCTGCCTTCACAACTCGAAGGAATGAAGGCAGGGTCCTCTGGGAAGGAACTAAGGCAATGTCCTTGCATAGGAAGCACCCAGCCACCTGACAGCAACCGATAGCTGCTGTCATCTACGTGAAGAACGTCCCCGGCCACAAATGGCTCAGCCACTGAAACCATCCTGAAAGATCATACAATGTTTTCTCACTGAATTTATTGGGCCAACATCGGTCAATAAAATTATGTAGATTTCAGGGTTACAATTCTATAATACACCATCTGTGTATTCTATTGTGTATTCACCATCCCAAGTGGAGGGTCTTTAAGAGACATTTAGGGCAACCTTAACTTGACCTTCAATATTAAAGCTGTGGAAAGCAAGGATTATGGAGCCCAGTTATTATCTGTTGTTTTCATTATTTTAAAAGAAGAGATTTTTGCTTGCTTTTTCAAGAATAATACATAACGAACTATAAACTATATGCCTTTCTTTTTTTGCCAGAATATCCAATCTCCTCTTCCACAGAGGGGATGTAAGGAAGCAGGCCTGCTTATTTTGCTACAGTTTAATCCAATTATCTAAGCTCCAATTGTGAGAAAAAAAACTTCTGTGGACAACTGCTTCAGCCTCACGGTTATAAGTAGGTTAGGATGTGTCTGTCATTCCGTGACCTCAAAAGGCTGTGAGGACAACAATTTCAAATTTCATGTTGTTGCTTGCTCTGAGCCACATGAAGGTTAGTGGGTTTTAAACATATCTGTATGCTTAATAAGTACAGATTCTTCTAGGTACACGGCATATAGGCACGAGTGCACTTGGCTTATTTCTATTCCGTTTACAGAATCATCAAACTTGACTGACTCAACTCACAAAACACCATAGATAATGAGATTTTCCCCCCATAAAACTTGGCCCATAGAAATAAACATTTGACCGAACGCTAAACAGATTTAACTGAGACTGTCTACCAGAAATCCACAAAATTCAATTCTCGGTAAGAGAAAGAAAGTGTTTCCTCTTTTAGGGCACAGAGCTAATAAAATTTGTTTTCATTGGGAAAATAAGGCTGTCAATCACGCATCGCCATAATCACTGCAGCACCTGCTTCTCCCTCCTTGCTCTCAGTGCCAGTTCATATTTCACCGAGAAATTAGAAGCAAACCGAAGAGCTCTGACCACAGTGTAAGCACATCCGCACTTATAAATCCTGCCTTCTCTTTAATGTGTATGCTCTATCCATTCTCCTTGCAAAGGCCAAGCCTCCAACTCTTACAGGGAATCCTAATCCTCTTATCTTCTCAATAGAAATCACTCCAACCACTATTTCTCTTACATTACTAATGGTTCTTCCTCTCTCCTAGATTACTCCCATAGGCACATAAAAATCTATTATATTGGACATTAAAGAGCAGGAAGGAAAGAAGAAGGAAGAAAGGGAGAAAGGAAGGGGAAGGAAATAGGAGATAAGGAAGAGAACAGTTGGGAAAACCCTCCCACACCACCCTACTGCCTCTGTTGTGACCTAAGACACAAGGCTGGGCTCCCAGAAAAGAATTTGTCCTACAGAGCTCCCAGGGAAACGGGGGAGCTAGTATTTATAAGTATCAGTCCTGGTCGACCAGAAACTTGAATCCCAGCCCTGCTGAACCGAAGGAATCAGGCTGGAACCAAAGTATCACAGTCTCCCCTGATTCTATCCGGAGAGGAGCAGGGGGTGCAGCTTTAAATCCTCACAGCCAATGTCAAAGTCACCTTCCTGGAGTCTAACTCTAAGCTCCGCCATACCTCTGTGCCCGCCCTAAAAGCAGGGGGTTGTGGGGGCTAAAGCCCCTGGCACCGGCCCTGCTCCTAGGAATCTGTCCCCAGCAAAACTGCTCCAAGGGGCCTGCTCTGTGTGTGTCTGGCTATTTGTTCAACACGGTCACAACAGCAATGCTGTTCTGTTCACAGCAAAACTCAGCAATAATTGTTTACGCTGATGTTTCTACTTTTTATCCTGTCCTCTTTAGAACCCACCCCAGAAAGACTCAGTGTCCTTCATTCCTCTGAACAGAACTTCTGTATCTGAATGATCCAAATGATCTCTTCTAGTTTCTTGTCTTTAGTGGAATTTACTATCAACTTTATGCCAATGACTCCCAAATTTACCTGTCCAGCCATGACCTCTGTCTTGGGACTCTGTGCTAATCACTCCAATGCCCAAACCTGACGTATCTCAAAATGCAACATCTTTGCTTGTTTTTACATCCAACATCCAAACCGTCAGGAAACCCTGTCACCTCTACTCGCCAAATATGGCAAAAGTCTAATCACTTTTCATATCCTCTATTGCTATCGGCCTGATCCAAACCACTATCTCCCATTGCCTGGACTTGAACTTGCCTGCTACAGGGTTTCTGCATTTTGGCACCTGCATTTTGGCACCTATACAGGAACTCTTGTAGCAGCCAGACTAATCCCTTTAGAAGAAAATAAGATTAGATCAAAGAGTGCTCCATCTGGGGCCCTCTAAGAGCTGAATGCTACCGCTGCCCAGCCACACAGGTCTCCCTGCTGCCTTTGGAACAAACTCCTGCCCAAGGACATTCGCCCCATCTCCTTCTGCCTGGAGCATTGTTTTAATAAATACCTACAGGGCTTTTTCGCCACTTTCTCTAGGTCTCCAGAGCGTTCCTCCCAACTACAGTGCGTGTGATGGTGACTACCAGGCCAGGGGCATGGGTGGTTACTCCCCCCGGTCTGCTTTGGCTTTCTCTTCACAGCACGTACTGCCACTTGATACTGTATAATAGTTAGCATTGCCCGTATCCCTCCTCCAGAATGCAAACTCCCTTAAGGCAAGGGCTCTGTGTTTCTCGCTGCTGTAGCCCCAGGACCTAGGACAACACCAGCCGTATTGTAGGTGCTCATTATATATTCATTGAGTGAATACATACATAAGTATTAAATGATAAGCAAACTAAACCATGTATCTTTATGTTCCAATCACAGTTTGACTAACAGTACCATTATTTAACACTCTAATGAAAGGCTTCTAATACTCACGTAACAGATTACTCCAGGGTGGCTGACTGAACTTTTCATTTCTGAAACTCAACCTCTATCCTCGGGTCGTTATTCTCAAACATCCTCTCAGCCCTTTTGAAAGAACCCCACCCTAGATTATTATTTACTCTTTTTACTTTTCCATAACATTCTAGATCATTGAGTAAAAACAATGTGTCAAAGCAACTACTCCCTGTTTCTTTTGATTAAAATCAATATTCTCTCTGCTCTTAACAGCAGTTAAAAAAAATCAACACAACAGCTTCTGTTAACT
This sequence comes from Carollia perspicillata, assembly GCA_004027735.1. NCBI lineage: Eukaryota > Metazoa > Chordata > Mammalia > Chiroptera > Phyllostomidae > Carollia > Carollia perspicillata. The sequence continues at coordinate 49,403 of PVKM010004579.1, forward strand.
CAATAGAATGTCAAGTGACATCTCAGTGCATTGTCACCTGCAGGGATATCAAGAGAGGGCTACCAACAGCCTATAATCACTGCCGTTTTTATATCTACGAAATGTCATGTGGGCATATGGCATTTTACCGAACAGACAGTGAAAGCAAGGCTCCTGTCTCAAGCAGTTTAGAGCTTGTTCTAAAAAGAACTAAAGAATGGGGAGGCAAAACTTCAAAGGAGGGACCGCTGTGGCTGAGGAAAGAATCCGTTTAACACAAATGGTCAGGGCAGGGCGGTCAGTCTCATTCCTGTTGCTGGACTGTGCAGCTCACTTCTGCTCTTGGGTCACTGAGAGCTGCAACCCTCACTGGGTTTTCCCAAACGCTGCTCCAGCTGCCATGAGGAAGAGAGCGCGAACAAGTCCGGCAGCAAATGCGCTAGTAGGAACGTCTGACCGCAATCTAGAGCCGCGTCCCAACAATGGTTCCTAGCAACATCTTGCAACATCTTATTACTTAAAGAAAACTGACCTTCCCCAAGAAACCCCATAAAAACTACACTAAGGTTAGCTAATTAGCAAATTGTTAAGATGATATAACTTAGAACACCTAGTTAAGGACATTTTTAATAAGGGCTACTACTAATTGTTAACAGTAACTTATTTCAGTTACTAAAAGATGATTGCACAAATAGATTAAAATATGCATTAAAAAGACTAAATATAGTAACAAAAATCAAAACAACCTAAATGTCCGAAAGAAATTGCCTAAAGGAGTTGGATAAATAAATCTATACCACACTATACTACAGAATACCACTCAGTCATTAGTATAGAACTTTTGGTCCATATTTCTTTTTAAAGGTTTTTTTTATTATAAGTCAGCATGTATCTAATTGTCTTATTTGGACATAAATATACACACACACTCACACATATATACATACGCATTCACACAATCTATACATATGAATACATATGTGGAGAATGTGAAAGATACTGAGAGTGTGACAGAAAGATGAGGGCAGAGCAGCAAAAATAAAAGGCAGCTGCGAAAGTCCTCATGGTGAGAGCAGCGAAGAGCCTCAAAAAACTAAGAAGGCTCCACAGAGAGAGGGGCGGGCCCACCTGGGACACCACCGGAAAGAGATGCGCGGCCTGAGTCACATCCACAAAGATGCATACATACAGGAAGGGGTGTGCAAGGGTGTGTACGAAAACATCGCCGGTGCTTAGATTTGAGTGGAGAGTGATAAATAATTTTCACTGTACCTTCCTGTATCACTTAAATTTTAGCATGAAAATACACAGCTTTAATAGTCAGACGTAGCAAAATATAAAGAAAGCTGCTTACCAAAACATTGGAACTCAAGAATGAAACAAAGGTACTTCATACAAAGAAATAAATAAAATTCTCAAATTCTTATCAATTATTCTTTAAAGTACTAGATGCTTTGGTCTCTACTTACTTAATAATGTATCTTAATAGAGTTATCAGATAAAGCAGAGAGTCTGTCTTCCAAGTGCCCCTTCTTTTTTTCTAAAAGACCCAAAGTGTGCCAACAAAGGAGTTATTTCTCATTTAGAATATTATTTCCATGGGAAAACAGAACATATGTATTTGCATTTCATCTTTTCTTTAAATCTCAGAACTTCAAAGTTTTGAGGCAATTTCACTGTATCTAAGTGGGCTCAGAGGTAATCACCATTATGTCATCCAAAATCAGATACAGGAGTCTTTCAGGGAGAAACAGAGTTCTTGATCAGAACTAAATATTCTTAAAAGGAGCTTCAGAGACAGATCCAGATGGAAAGGGAAGTTTGTAAAGGGGGCAGACAATTCTTGCTTTATAAAAAGATCAAAAAGATATACAACTTTAGCAAATCATAAAATGAGTCTTTTGTGTGCCCAAGAGTGATAAAAAATCAACTATTTTTAATTCACTAACTTATGATTTTTTTTATTCCTCTACCAACCTGCAGGGAAGTCATTAGTTCAAAGAGCAAAACTGAAGACCCTTTTTTTCCTTCAGTATAAAAAACACTGGTTTATAAATTGTATTTCTTAACTTAGAAATCAGTAACTTTCAAATCACTAGAGAAACTGGAAATCAATAGCACAGCAAAAACTAATGATTTTCCAATTAAATAATTTCTTATTCATATAAATATAGTTGTGCACATTAAAATAATAATGATGCCATATGTCAGATTC
>PVKM010004580.1:0-51593 GCA_004027735.1 Carollia perspicillata
CATTCAGTCTCTCAGAAGTTGTAATGACCTTTCAGAAGAGAAGAAGGGTTTGGTTGTACACTGGCAGAAAATTCTGAATGACTTAGCTATTTACCTTGCATGTTGGCTTATCATGCCTGCCCCTGTCCGGCCATCGCCCATGCGCCTTGTGTCATGATAGCCAGGCCCTTGAGAAGGGGGACCATGCCACTCTTTCCTTGGTCCACTGGCATCCCGTCCATGGCGTTCAACCACATGTCGCTCTTCAGGATAATGCTAGTGAAGGGAATATTAACAGAAAAGTCATGACACCTCAGCCACACATCAATTTACTTATGTCAGTGTGCTTTTAATGCAGAAACAAATTAGTAAGATGTCTGGGAGGATAAAAGACTTAATAATACAACAGCACATATAAAGGGTTTCCAACCACTTTGCATTGAGAAGCTACTCAGGGTAAGATATGAGGGAAACGGTACAGCACTGTAATTGCTAGTTCTGTACCTTCTAGCACCCATGTACTTTTTGACCCTTTAGTGTTTCTGCATCTTTATATGATGCCTGGATCTATACATATATTTACATGTAAGAAGGCATAGTGAGAGGTCTTAACCTTAAGACAAATTAAGATACAAGATCAACATGCAAACACATAAAACAGGAGCTGTTATCTTATCTTAGAGAGAGCTGTTGGTGCTATGGCTTGGACAAGGTCTTCCATCCATGACAATGAAAAACAGTGTACCGAAGACAAAGAAACAAAGGCCTTAGAACTAAGACTCTGAGGAAAGACAAGTCATAATTAAGATACTCAGCCTACAAAAACACAAAGCTAAAGGTACCTTAGAGAGGGAACACCTTTCCTAACAGAACTTCTGAATGCAGAGGGCTTTGTCTATGAGACTGCTTTAAGTTTTACTCTAAACAAAGCAGAATATCTGATTATATACCCAGGCTTAAAGTTCTATTTAGTGTAAACACCTCGATGAAATGATCTACTGAATGTTTCACTTATTAGAAGCATTATAGCTTATAATGCCATCAGGCCCAAATCTGTTTCATAATTGCTCTAGATGAACTAGAAAGTATATAATGCTATTAGCTAAAATGCCCAAGGGCTTAAAAGTTTTTCTGGTAAAAAAGAAAGGTCCTGAATAACCTAGTATTTCTATTTAAACAGAAAACAGCATCAGAGTATAACGCAGGTTGAAGATGGATACACACACACATTTCAGGATTTTTTTTTATGTATAACTTGAAATGATCTTCTGTATGTGTTACTTCAACCCGCATATCAGTGTATCATCAATAGAATGCTTTTAAATTATCATATTTTTCAGACCATAAGACATACTTAGGTTTTAAGAGGAGGAAAATAGGAAAAAAATGTGGTAAAATATTTAATAACATAAATAACATAATATTTCACCAATTGTAAATGTAAACAGAACTCAACAGCAACAACCATTATTCCTCCCAAACGGGGGTGGGGGGTGCGTCTTATAGTCTGAAAAACATGGTAGTTAAAAGTTTCTGCTCAATATAGTTGCTTGAGTGATGAAGACACTTTCTTCCATCCAGGTTCATTAACTCAAAGATATTCAAGTCAACAAAGTAAAACAAGAGTCAAAAGCAATTTAAAACTACAAAATTGTTATTGCAGTTTTACAGTTAAAGCTACTTACTGGCTGACTCCCGGTCAAGATGGAGGCAGAGGTGAACACAGCTTCCTCCTTGCACAACTACCACTAAACTATAGAACAACTGTTGTTCAGAACCATCAGAAATAGAGTTGAATGGGATTCTGGCAACTTCAGAATTAAAAAAACCATATCCATCCATGGGTAAGAGGGCTGGAGATGCAAAATCTCCACCCATGTGTGCTAGATAAAAATTTGGGAAGGATATCTCGGGAGTCCCAGCCCCACACCAGGCCCCCCAGCCTAGGGTTCCAGTGCCAGGAAGAGAAGTCCCATAACCTTGGCTGCAAAAACCAGCAGGGACTGAGTTGATGGAATAAACTTTTGGAGTCCCAAGCAGTTCCTCTTAAAGAACCTACACATGGACTCACGGACTTAGATTCACTTCCTCTGACCTCCAGCCCAGGGTAGCAACTTGAAAGGCACCAGTGGCGTATGTGGAAGAACTGAACTGTGCAGCATCAAGGTGAGAGCTGCAAGGACAGCTTTCTCCCAGACAGAAAGCTAAGCAGAGGCCATTGCCCCTTATCTGAACCCTCTGCCTACAGAGCCACTGAGCCAGCAGGTGGGTGCCACATCTGAGACTCGTCAACCTGGCTAGAACTGGAGATTGCCCAAGACTCTGTCACACCCAACTTATGGGCCCACCCAAGCTGTTAACAGCAGCTTTTCAATATAATGGCTGGTGTTGGCTCCTGCTGCACAACTTCCTAAATCCTCTCAAATAAGCAACAGCAGGTCTCAGTGAGCCCCAAGGCCCCTGTACCTCTTGTTAGGTGGCCAAAGGCCTGGCAGTAGCAGCAGCCAGCCTAGGTTCAAGCTTGACTTCGCCTGGCAGGAATCACCAAGCCCATCACAAGAAGCAGCCACCTCATACTGCTTTATAGGCAGGAAGGCCCTGGGGCAAAACACAGGTCGGACCTGACCTTGGCCTGCACCTCCCAGGAAACCCCAGAACCCGTGTACCCAGTGGACAGTTACAGATCACGCTGGAGCACCACCACCCTGCCCCTGCAATCTCCAGTCAGGGCAAGGGTTGGTGGTCAATGGATGCAGCTGACTGGCCTGGGTAAATCCCTCCCACTGATCTGCCAACAGTAATCAAGGCTCAACTACAAGAGAATGGTGTATTCAGCCCACATAAAGGATGCAATGAGAGTACCCCGCTTGGATGGAAGGGAAGCTGTGCCACTGGCCCCTACAGGACACCTACTACATTAGGCCATGCCATGAAGAGAGGGAGTCATAGCAGCTCTACCTAATACATAAAAACACAGGGAGGCTGCCAAAATGAGGAGACAAAGAAACATGGTCCAAATGAAAGAACAGATCAAAACTCCAGAAAAACTAAACAAAAAGGAGATAGGCAATCTGTCAGATGCAGAGTTCAAAACGCTGGTTGTAAGGATGCTCAAGGAACTTAGTGAGGACCTTAGCAGCACAAAAACACCCAGTCAGAAATGAAGGACACACTCATTGAAATAAAGAACAATTTACAGGGAAACAACAGTAGAATGGATGAAGCCAAGAATCAAATCAATGATTTGAAACATAAGAAACCAAAAAACAACCAGTAAGAACGAGAAGAAGAATCCAAAAAAATGAGGATAGTATAAACAGTCTCTGGGGCAACTTTAAGAGGTCCAACATTTGCCTCGTAGGGGTGCTAGAAGGAGAAGAGAAAGAGCAAAAATTGGAAATATATCTGGAAAAATTTGGTAAAGGAAATAGACTTGCAAATCCAGGAACCACAGAGTCCCAACTACAATGAATGCATACGGGCCCATTCCAAGACACATCATTATTAAAAGGCCAAAGGTTAAAGATAAAGAGAGACTCTTAAAAGAAAGAGAAAAGAAGTTAGTTACCTGAAAGTTGCCAAATGGAAGCAGGGAGGAGGAGAATGGGTGAAAGGGCGAGGGGATTGAGAAGTACAAATAGGAGGTTGCAGAATAGCCATGGGGATGTAAAGTACAGCACAGGAAATAGAGTAGCCAGAGAACTTATATGCACAACCATGGACATGAACAATGATGGGGGGATTGCCTGAGGGAGTGGGGAGAGTGAGGGTTGCTGGGTGGCAGGAGGCAAAGGGGGAAAAATCTAGACAAACTGTAATAGCATAATCAATAAAATATAATTTTTTAAAAAAGAAATAAAACCAAAGTCCTCAGGAAAGCTCATCTACCAAATGTAATAATTCTCAAATTTCCGCAGGAAGTTTAACTAAAAAAATTAGCAAGAATTTCAGGACTAGTATCCTACTTCTTTGGACTACCGAAGTTCAACTACTGATAGTAAAATATGAAAAATGTTAACATCTTTTACAGTTTTCTCATTTATTCTAATAGATGAATGCATCTCATAACAAAATGCTAAGTCCTCTAAATTTCAAGAGTTGAGAATAAACATTAAGCCCTAGCTATGTAGCTCAGCTGGTTAGAGAACCATCCCAATACACCAAGGTTGTGGGTTCAATCCCCAACCAAGGCACATACAAGAAACAACCAATGAACACATAAATACGTGGAATCAATTGATGTTTCTCTCTCCCCTCCCTTCCTTTCTCTCCAAAAACAGTTTTATAAAAAGAGAGAGAGAATGAAACTTCATAAGCATTTACCTGCGCTCCACTTCCTCGGTCTGTGATGACTCTGTCTCCCTCTCTGTTCCCATAGCCGGAAGCGTTACTGCGACTCCCATGGGGAGCCCCTCTTACACTGTGTCCCGACACTTCTCTCCCAGATCGTTCTGGCCTTTCAACCCTGTTAAACAAAACCCCAAAAGATATATGATCAAAATTCTATTTTAACTGTTTAAAAACCCAAATGCATCATATACCACCAACCAGGCATTACAAACTACACAAATACCTTGTTTCCCGTTTGTCACTGGACATGCCTCCTTCACCTTTCCAGGTGGATGGTCTGGATGGATTGGGCCCTGCTTCCCGAGGATGTCTAGGGTGAGTGATATCAGGCCTGTCGTGAATGATCACGGTCCTCCTCTCATCTCGTTCCCCTCGTACTTCGAGCCTGTCTGTTTCTCCAAGTTCGTTTCTTGATGGTGGAGGCTCATTTCTCCTGGAATCACTAAAATTTTTGGGATACCTTTCAAAACCTGGATCTTCTCTTCGTGCAGTCGGACGTGTTTTTTTCCCTTCACTTTGACCAACAAAGCGTTCTCGCCTATTATCCAAAACAAAGAACATAGATTCTGGTAAGTACTTTCTTGGCCTTAACTTTATTTGCATAACCTACAATCATCACACTTCCTGTAAAAAATTACCTTGAGGCAAAGCCACCAAAAAATCCACAATTATAATAACTCATAATCTTTTAAATTGAGGTAAATGCGTGGCATGAAGGTTGGTTTTTCAGCATCCAGGAGGGATTCCATCGAACACTCAAACCACTACCAACCTGAGGTTTCATTGCTCTTAACAGCTGAGGCACCCAAAACTGTCTGAATTCCCCCAACCTACATAACCTTGTCATGGTGGCCGATTAAACTAATTTTGAATACTAAATCATATTTCTATTAACAAAAAGCAAATGTGCGCCCTGGCCAGGTGGCTCAGTTAGTTGGACCATCGTCCCATGTCCCGAAAGGCTGTGGGTTAGATTCCTGGTTGGGGCACGTACAGGAAGCAACTGATCAATGTCTCTCTCTCTCTCCCCCCTTCCTCTCTCTCTAAAATCAATAAACGTATCCTCAAGTGAGGACTTAAGAGCAGATGAAATTGTTGTGCTGTATGCCAGGAACTGGAGTGCTTTTGTCAAGATAACCGGGGCCTGTGTGAGATTTGGGAATTATCTGTCTGTGAGGGGACCAGAAAGCAGTAACTCAGACAAGAAAAAATGTCTGTGCACCAGTATCCCCAAAAGGAGACTTCACCCCAACAATTGGTATTTGAAAATGAATCCACTGTCTTTCCCTAAAACCTTTTTATATTTTCTCAGTTAATGAGAACTAAGGTGAGAACTGTTACTCACCTTTAAATGTCAGCACTGGGGAAAGAAAACCGACTGAAGAAATAATTTTTTAATACATTTGCATCAAGGGTAGAAAAAATAAATCTAGGGTATACATTCATATACTAAGAAGTCATCTAGTATAAACTGATAGTGATGTTAGATGGGAAGTTTGATCATGTTATCCAAGATAGAAACATTCTTTATTTAAATCTAGGTTATTATGTTAATTTTTGTTGATTCCTTCTTTTTCTTCGTATTATAACCCTCTTTAGCTGTCTCCTGTAAATTCTGTATTATAAGCACATGAGAAATTCAAATGACTGAGGGAAGTTGCTGATATCCATAGGCATATTTGGATAGTTCATAGAATCCATGAATAAAATGAAGATGTTTTTTAAAGTAAAGGAAAACAAGGTTTTGCAATGGGGTGATTACTTTTCCTTGGAGTAACTCCTAAGCAAATTAGATGATTCATCATTTGGAGGGAAGTCTTCTCCACTCCCCGACAACAACAAAAAGATCAACTATTACATGTATTGAAGCCTAAAGTTTCTTTATTTAAAAAAAGAAAACCAACCAGAGTGGGTCTAAAATTATTGTAAAAAGCAAGCATGGACATAGGTGGGCTGGCTGAATTGTCCATTAGAATAAATCTTGACCATGGACAAGTTAGCTGTGGTTGACCCCTGTGCGGCTGTAAACTGTCTTCTTTAAAAAGAGAAAGCTGCCCTGGCTGGTGTAGCTCAGTGGATTGAGCGCAGGCCTGCAAACCAGAGGATCAATGTTCGATTCCCGGTCAGGGCACATGCCTGGGTTGCAGGCCAGTTCCCAGCAGGGGATGCACGAGAGGCAACCATACATTGATATTTCTCTCCCCATCTCCTTCCCTTCCCCTCTAAAGATAAATAAATAAAATCTTTTAAAAAAAAGAGAGAGAGGGAAAGCTGCTAGGACGTGCAGGTTGTGAAATAAGCAGTTTAGTCTTTGAGGGCTTCTTGAAATATAGAAAGTCATCACCTAAACACTTATCTAATCATCCCAGAGTTGTGACTCTTAACTCATTAGGTCCACAAGGTAAATTTCAATGATTCATATGTTTTCCATGGTCATTTCTGAGGATTTTTCACATGAGAGAAAAAAAAAAGGGAAAGACTTAACCCTTGTGGGTGTGAGTTTGGGACCTGCTGGCCAACAGAAGTGTCACCACTGGAATACAGGCTTGGCGTGTTTGCACCTGTCACTGTGTTAGTGCCTAGGCTTGGTGCTTAGAGCTGTTTCATATTTTAAACTAGGTCAACTTCACAGTTCTAGTTATTCAAACCAATTCTTACAGCCTCCTGAGTGGGTCATCTGGAGTCTTGAATTGTAATATTTTGAGATGTTTTCATACTAAAATGTACCAAAAAAGTGCACAGAATAAAGGCAATTTACAGAAAAAAAAATACACAGTTTATTTCATTTGGAAAAAAATACTGGGTGGTAGATACACATGCAATATATAGATCAAGTATCATAGAAACGTACATTTGAAATCTGTATGAGTTTATTAACCAATGTCACCAAGTTAAAAAAACACCATTTGTTTTGAACACTCAGCTCTGATGGGTATTTCATCAAGATTTTAATAGAAAACCAAACATCACTAGCAAGACTCGTACACTAAATATATCCATTTTCAACATAATTGATTTACCTTTCAAAAGATGAAGACTGTACTGTTGAACCCTCAGGAAACCTGCCCCTTTCTCGGTGGTCAAAGTCATTAAATCTGTTCTGTTGGCGAGAATAATCAGATCCATGGCTGAATCGTCCATCTGTATCTAGAGACAACTTTTTATTCTCACTCCAGTAAGGATCATCTCGCCTTGAAGAGAAATATTTGCTCATTTATATACATTAGTACTACAACAAACAAACCACACTTACTCGGAGTCACACATACTACACACTAGGAGCTGTGGAGATGGAGGGCAATACACTCAGAATGCAAAACCCTTTGTTACAAGAATGAGCTAGCCAGCACTCACTACATTATGCTATACAGTGTTAGAGGGATTTCACAGGACAGAAAATAGTTGAAAATTGTCTATTTTTAAATTATGAGATGAAAAACACAAGGAAGATAAAATACTTGATATATACCACTTAATAGTAAAATTCTAAACAGTAGCATACAACCTCTTCAGTTATACTTCACTTTGGAAAGGTTAGAGAGGTTAGTCCCAAGCATAATTCATTCATTACACCTATTTCTCAGCACAATCAACTAAATCTCACAGAATTTACAGTAAGAAAATTAAATGATTATCTTTTTGAAATCCAGTGTGAATCATGAACACACACAACAGAATCCATATTTTTAGTCTCCCCAATAAATGACTTCCCTTTTTGTACTATCTGGACTACCCTGTAAGAATTTTGAAAATGGGCACGAGTTTGAGAACCATCACTGAAGCCTACTATGACCATTATTTCCAGTCATAAAGGAAAATGTCTGGCATTAGAAAGGAAAAGAGCAGATCTTCCTATTTGACAACACACTAGGTCAAGTTCATTACTATAATCATTCCCATCCCTGTCGATCCTCTCTTGTTCCAGTGATGATTACTTGTACTTGCTAGTTCTCTAGTTAATTTTGGCTAGAAAGGAGTAAGATAGCAAGTAAGCAACTACCTATGATCTACATCACGTGGGCGTTTCAAAGAATTCCTTTTTTCTTGTTCATATCGAAGCTGCTGCTGTTGCCGTCTTAGTTCCTCTCGTTCTCTAGCAATACGTTCAGCTTCTTTACGTCGTTCCTTCAGACAACACAGAAGGAAGAACCAACCGATGCAAAATGAAAACATAAGGTAAGTACACATGCAACCTTGATTTGATCCTGTCATTAAGAAACCATCATGGGCAAGCATCGGGCAAAACATTTGGGACAAATATATAAGCAAATATGACTCCAGGAATCAGTAATCTAGGCTAGGGCTATTTGTCAACATCATAAATAACAGAGATTGGGGGGGTGTGAAAGCTGACAAGGAATGGGGGAGGTCAAATTTAGTTTAATCATTTGACTGAAACAAAAGCACCTATAGGGAATTAGAAATAGAGTTCTTAATATGTATAGACACTAAGTGCCTTAAAATCCTGGATGCAATTCTGCAGAGAGAGGCATTATTTCCTTCCAGCCTTGGGAAGTCATTCCCACTGTAATGTGTAAGGAAACAGTTACTATTTTCTACGTTTGGGATAGTGACAGAGCCTGGATTACAACTACTCTGGACTCGCAGTCCTATGCTCAGACTATTAGGCTGCCATGATATTGCAGAGCTTGAGTTACTACCAATTGGCTAGAATGAAGTTACTAAATGTATTTTTTAAAGAGCACCTAATTCCTTCTTATCTTTCAGGGACACAATAAATGCTCTCAGCTGAACTCATTCTGTAGAAGCTTTACAAAAGTAAAGCAAATTCCAGGGCAAAAATCACAGGGTTTGGGGAAGGTCAGTTATTGAAGATGAAAAGATGTTCTGACTGCACCTGTTCAATACGAATGCGTTCCCTTTCCAAGCGTTCGCGTTCCATTCTCTCTCTCTCTAGTTTTTGCCTTTCAATTTCTAGGCGCTCTCTCTCTCTCTGTAAGCGTTCCCGTTCTTCCCGTTCACGAATTATTCTAATGCGTTCTCGCTCTCGACGCTCTCTTTCTGCAATCTCTCTTCGTCTAACAAAAATCAGTATTTAGAAATACTTAAATTATGCTAGCACTGTGTGAAAGAGAACAGCTTTTGAATTTTTATTTGAGATTGGCAATTTTAAACTTCAACTCAATCTAAGTAGTTTTAATATAATTGGAAAGAAAACTCAAAATAAAACTTTAAACAGACCCCAACACTGTCACTTATTTAAGACTGTCAACTGAGCAGCTGAATTTTATAGAGTAGTCGCCTATCAGATGATTCCTGTTTAAATAAAAATCCCACTATAATAGCCCATCAATCAATTGACATTAAAAAAGATATTCTACATACACAAAATTACAAAACTACAACTTCTATTATTTTTTATAGAAGAATTTCCAGTATCTAATACATATTCTATCTCCTTAAACAAGGTATACCTTATTCTGATGACTTGGGATCATACTCATCAACATGAATTACCTGGCAAATGCTATATATAATAAAATGGTGGCCCTTAATGGCTTTTTCAGAGTATTTGTCGGCCTGTAATAGAAGGCTGTGGGTAATATGCATTACTGAGTCAGGAGGTAGTTCAAATGTTTGCCGAACTGAATTAACTTATTGTATTAGACTTTTAATAGTTTCCGTCATTTCCTCCTTCTGAGGAACTCAGTGGACTTTGTCTCTCAATATCGTCCTTCCACAACCTAGTGGTTGTCGATGGGCAGTACTACCCCCATGGAAATGTGAGGGGCATTTTTAGCTACTACATTTACTGAATGACACAGTCCTGCACAACAAAATACCGTCCAACATTCCTAATTTCTTTCAAATGACATAATGGACATTTATGTCATTAAAACAAAACCAAATCACCTTTCATAAACCTGAGCCTACAGTGTAATTCATTTTAAATAAATGCTAGGCTGGCTTGTTTGCTTTGGCAAGGTTTTATACACACTACAATTTCCAGGAATGCCACTCCCTGCAAAAAAAGGGAAAATTATACTTCCTTAAGAACTTCATCAAAAGTTGTTCAACACTCCAGAAATGGTGTCATAACGTCAATACGACGACTCCTGGTCTTTGACTCACCATACGACACACCACTACCAGTCTGCGTGTGTAGCTGTCACATTCGCACTGAATCTAAAGAGGGGAGCAAACGTCTGCCTACGCCATTAGTCTTCTGGAGTCAAGCCTAAACATTCACATCTGGAACACATTTCCATCGTAACATGAATTACTTTCATTGTAAGTTACTTTTATTTCTCCTTACGTTAGCATTAAGACATACTACTGATTTCTGGAATTTATTTGTATAGGTAGGTAGGTACACTATATATTCATTTTATTTCAGAATGGTAAACAGGGCACCGTGACTTTTTTAAATATATTGAAAGTGTATGGGTCTGATAGTTTTGGAACTGCTGCTCTAGTAGCTACTACTCTCAATCTTCTCAACTTGTCATCTGATTAGGGAGCTCGGCACACTGGGGCTTCGCCAAAAAAGGGGAAAATGGGTTCTGAGTAATGCAAGGGTTATTTCCTTTTAGTCAAGTGTGTGGCCATCATATATTATTTCACTTGATAAAAGTGTTAGGTCGCTCCTAACACTCTGGTGAAGGAATAGATCAAATTCTCTAAGTTACCTCTCAGGTACACAGGTTAATATTTGGAAATTTATATTATGAAACACTTTCACAAGAATATTTTAAGCGGCACCCAAAAGCTGACATACAAAAGCAAACTGGCACTCACAGTGAACAGCTAAGACACTGCCACTAAAAACAGAAGTTTTGTGTTTCGTCCTCAGTTTCTTTTAGAGAGAATTCTGGTTTGAAATAGAGGTTGAACAGAATAAGGTCTACAGGGCAAATCTTCCTTCACTTGGGCTCTAATTCAAAATGCAATACATTTTCCCTAAAATGTCAATATTCTATTTGAATACTGTAGCTTACACTGAAACTATCTTATCTTAAAAATCCACTTTTCCTTTTAAGGTCATGTGTTTTATGGCAGCAACTTTGGAGAGGAAAGAGCATTGGACTTGGAGTCAGAAGACTTGGGTCTGAGTCCCGACTCTGACACTCATTAGCCATGTGGCATTGGAAGAGTCATTCAGCCTCTCTGGGCCTCCGTGTTTTTCAATTCTGTAATGGGCGTTACTAACCGTGCAGGGCCATTGAGATGAGACAACAGATGGAAAGGTACTTTGTAAACTGTAAAATGCCATGCAAACTTGAGATATAAGTAGGTTTTACTGTACGTCTTAAAAGGGGAAAACAGCTTTCTGTGGGAATACAATTTCCGGCAGTATTAGGTATGTACCTATAGTTAAAGACAGGTATAAAATAGACTGTTTCTACCTTCGAAGTTCCATTGCATGTCGCAATCTTTCAAAACGAACTAAATGTTCTCTCAGTCTTTGTTCCTTCATCTTTTCAAAAGGCAAGATGTCTTTCCTTCTGTAGTCTTTGTCCCTTTTTTTATCTAGGCTAGCCCTCTCCTTTTCCTTGCTTCTTCCGTGAATCTATAGAAAAAAATTGTAACAGGACTAGATGTTAAAATAATCTGGGGTTTTGTTTTTCACGTTCAGCAGGTCATTTAAAAAGCTTAAATGAGTAATGACAGTCCCTTTTTCTGAGATTCTGTAGCATGGAATTATTACAGAGGTAATTCCAGAGGAAGGATACAGAGATACTGAATTATCTTTTTTTGTAAACAGGTGGAATTGCAAACAATATTCTTTTCAGAGACTTACTTTCTCATATCTTCCTCTTCTTGATGGCCTACAATGATCTCCTCTAGTTTGGTCAAGTATTACCATGTGTCCAGGACTCTTTGAGCCTAAGAAAAAAAAATTAGATAAGCAAATGTCTAAAAAATATTTCATTTAAAAAATATGTGAAAATGCTGAATTCTTTGACAACTCGATATTCACAAACCAATACACAGAATTTTTTAAAAACCTACTTATTTTATGAGAACATAAATGCAAAGTTTTTAGAAATAGCTCAATCTGCTAATGTAAGTATTTTCAGTGATAAAAAAAGATCCCAACTCAACTACATAGCTATAAATCAGTGACCATTCTCAGTCAGCTCAGATTTACTAGTAAAGAGGCTTAGTGGGAGGAACACATTTGTTTTCTGAAAGGAGAAAAGCAGACAATTAGTCCTTTTAGCCCTCCTTTTCTAACACTGAAACAACTAACAGCGAAGCTTAAATATCTATCTGGTTTGCAATTTCTAGTTTTCCCTTCCACTGTAAAAATTAAGTTGTAGAATATATTAGAGATTGAGAAGAGGGAGGGATACATGGCATACTTATTCGTTTCTTTTCTTCACTTTTTTTAATCAATTCTGAAGTCGGCCCACTTGATCCATTATCATTCTTCTCATCTTTACCTTCTATTTTCTTAGTATCCTTGCTTTCTTTCTTTTCAGATTTCTCAGACGATCTTTTCTCTTCTTTTTTGACAGAGGCTTGTGTCCTGACATCCCACCCCACACAGAAAAACAACAGAATGAGAACAACTTCATCAATGTACCAAAAAAGTCCACGTACTTATCAAAAAAATAAATCCTTACTTGCTACTTCTATCACTCATATTTTTTTTGTCCCCAGAACTTCTTGAACTACTCTTTTCATCATTTTCTTTCTTTAATTCTTTCTTAGAAGGGTCACCTTTAACCTGAAAGGTTTAAACAGAAAAAAAAAACCTTTATGTTTTAAAGTTACATTATGTTTATAAAAAGTATGTTGATGGTAGAAAATTTGAAAGACATAAAAGTAAAAAGAATTAATGCTTACAAACAGAAACCATTCCTAATTCTATTCTCTACCAGTGTAACATCTTTAGATTGAGAATTACTAGTCCTCAAAGTAACCTCCCTTTTACAAATGGTCATGCAAACTTACTTTCTCAACAGAAATCAGTTGTCCATGCAGCTCCGTGCGATGAAGATGTGCAATACACCTGGATACCTCTGTGCTGGAAGACATAGTTACTATGCCATAGCACTTGGCCCCAGGACTTCGAGCATTTGTAACTACTTTTGCACTTAGAACCTGTAAAATAAGATTATACTTTAGAAAGTTTTACAACTTCACACATTTCTAAACAGATGAAACTTCAGAACTGAGACTATTCAAATTAAAGAATCTATTCAGGATACATAAATTAATGATAAAGGATAAATTTAGCATATATACTTCATATTCTATGTTCATCATCTACCTTGCCTATAAAAACATAGTAAATATTCAAAGGAACAATTTAAAGCATGGAAAAGCAATTTAACCTAATTTTAATTTTTCTTTTTATTTCTTTCAAATACACAGCCAAAATACAGTTAGTCACATCAGTGAAGTAATGGTACACTTAATGAAAGTAAACAGTATTTTCAATTAGAATTGGGCCAAACATTCCATTATAGCCCTCTCCCTACTGGAGTCTCTTGGGTGGGGGTTTGGGGAAGGGGGAGGATAAGTGTCTAGAAAATTTCTAAATGAATTTTAACACTGTTCTAAGAGTTTATAAGAAGCTTTCAAAAATAATCAGCCATATGTATAAAAGCAGTCTTAAAAATACATCCTAAGCCCTGCCTAGTGTGGCTCAGGGGACAGAGTGCCAGTCTGTGAACCAAAAGATGGCTGGTTTGATTCCCAGTCAGGGCACATGTGTGGGTTGCAGGCCAGATCACCAGAGCAGGGGGTGTGTGACAGTCAACCACACATTGATGTTTCTCTCCCTTTTCCCTGTCTTCCCTCTGTCTAAAAATAAATAAAACCTTTAAAAAAATAATTTAAAAAATGCATCCTAAAAATTGTACTTTAAAAAGGCACACTTTCCATTTGTCCATGTGTACCAATATAAAAGTAACAAATAATTTCATTTCTATAAAGTGAATAGTTAGGAGATATAAGGCAGACATGGATATGGATGAGTGAGAAAAAAGGTAAGAGAGAACAACCTAGTGTGCACGAAAGAGGAACACAGACATAATTCTAGAGAGAGGTAAACGGGATTTAGTAGGCCGGTGGTGTAGTAGGTGGCCGGAAACTCAGCTTTTTTATCTTCAACTCTGCAAAAGACCAACTTACCCCAACAGCAATTTTATCACCTGTTTGGTACCCTTAAATAGTTTTAGTCCTCAAAAATGTCAACATCATAACAATGTTCTTATATCTCTAATAATAAATTACTGAAAATACAACAAAAAGTATGCCATGGCTGATAATGGGATAATTCTTAGTGTTCTGTATCTGCTACCTATAAGATCTTTTGAATTAAATTAGAAAACAAACAAAACCCCATCAACTCCTAAAATTAACAGAATAGATTTTTATGATATTCATAAATGGGTATTTACCAGTATTGCTTTAATAAATATTGGAAAGCCTACCATCTGCGCACGTAGATAAGGTCCCTGTTACCAAAGAGCTCACCCTGGAGCAGGTTAACACATGATGCACGTTTAAATGTAAGGCAGAAAGTAGTGAGTGCCCTAAGGGTTACAGATTAATTATAATTCTGTTCAACGACTATTAATTAAACATTCAATTCATTACTGACTGTTTTCCTCTTCCATTAGTTCTTCCTTATGTGTCAGAGAAACTTTTCCTAACGAGGCAGTCCACAGTAAAGCCTCTCCTGTTGCTCTCGGAGCGCCCTGTGGTCTTCTGTCATAGCACATATCACCCTGATTAAGTATGTTTTTACCAGTTTTACATTCTTCTCCAGAACTATCCTGGAGACTATGATAGCGGGGACCACGCCATTTTCGTTCTGTCCAATTCCATATCCCACTGCCTAATACTAGTCTACCTTTACCTTCCAGGTGACCAGATCAGCTTCAGCAATCCTAGGTCCTAGGAAAGGCATGACGAATGTGGTGAATAAAACTCAGTCCTTGACTTAAGTGGGCTCAAAATATGAAATTTTAATACAAAGATCCTCAGGGCTCAGAGTGACACGATATGATAAAACTCACCATTACCACAGAACTCAATAATTATGCCTATAACAGTCCTAAGAGAAACAAGAAATTAGAAGATTCTGTATAATACTGTTTTGAATAAACCCATTTCAAATGGAGATACTAAAGATGGGTAAAAAGGTTAAAAAAAAGTACCTTGCCATATTTGCCAAAGAGGTTCTTCAAATCAGCAGCTTTGGTGTTGGAAGAAAGTCCACTAACCCAGGTATTTTTAGTTGAGCCTCCACTGCTACCACTAGTACTGCTTGTACTTCCTAGGATTTAATATCAGACATTTAAGTAGCTCAACTGGATTTTTAAAAACAAAGTTATTAGAACAAGTCTTTCAAATTTATAAAAGCCTCTCTTTTAATTGCGATATGACCTTACTACATCAAAACCAACCACAATAATAGGCAATACAACAGTAAGGAATCAAGTCTGAACACTGCATATTTCCTACTACATGAGTTTTAAGTGGGTAAAAAAATCAACTACATATTTTGGACTTTTGCTGTTAAGTGTTAATAAATTATACTCTACCACCGAACTAAAAATATCCGGGCAACCAGGGAACAGTCATCTAGGAATATAAGACTGCTTAATTACCCATATTTGTTATGGGCTTATGAGAAAAATTGGGAGTGAAAGAGGGAAAAGTCAAAGCAAGGGATAAACTGTTTTCAAGAATTTAAATGTTTAATAACAAAGACTAACCAATCAGCTCACCTTCATTCTCTATTAGAGAAAGAGTAAGAGAAAGTGGGAATTATATGCAGTTGGATTTAATAAAATACAATGTTATAAAACAAATTATAAGAGAACAGAAACCTTAACATTCTTTTAGAATAGATAAATGGTTATATGAATCACTTCTGTATTATTTCCATACAGAAATTACAGTTTCACATATACAGATGCCATTTCTTAGAATACAGGTCTACTTAGTCACCCTTCAGTGCTTTTCTTCAAATGTGCCGTTATAAAAGGGGAATTTTCATTCATGTAATTTTTATTTGGAAATTAATTCTTAACAACTTTAAGAGAAACAATATATAAACAATCAAAAGTAACAATTTTAATAACTTCAAGTTAATATATGTAGAAAGAGTAAACTTTTCAGTATTTTTAAAAAGCTACATGCCACAAGCTTTAGTTAAAAAATTAGTCACTGTAGGCCCTGGCCAGGTAGCTAGCTCAGTTGGTTAGAGCATCGTCCTGGTACACCGAGGTTGTGGGTTCGATCCCCGGCTAGGGCACATGAAGACTCAACCAACCAATGAATTCATAAATAAGTGGAATAACGAAATCATTGTTTCACTCTCTCTCTCCCTCCCTCTCTCTAAAATCAATAAATTAAAAAATACTTGGATTGCGCTCGGGCTGCGAACCAAAGCAGGTTCTATTCCCACTCAGGGCACATGCCTGGGTTGTGGGCCAGGTCCCCAGTGGGGGCCATGTGAGAGGCAACCACACATTGATGTTTCTCTCCCTCTCTCTCTCTCCCTTCCCCTGCCTATAAATAAATAAATAAATAAATAAATAAATAAATAAATAAATAAATAAATAAATAAATAAATAAAATCTTTAAAAAAATAAAAAACTTGAGCACTGGCTAGTATAGCTCAGTGGATTGAGCACAGGCTGTGAACCAAAGGGTCACCAGGTCTATTCCTAGTCAGGGAACATGCCTGGGTTGCAGGCCTGGTCCCCAGGTCCCCAGTAGGGGACACATGAGAGGCAACCACACATTGATGTTTCTCTCCCTCTGTTTCCTCTTCCTCCTCTCTAAAAATGAATAAATAAAATCTTAAAAAAAGTATTTTAAGAAAATTAGTCAATTGTATGACTTATAAGAAGACAACATACACTTGACTTCAGTATTTTAAATATTAATGGTTGCTGCATTTCTATTCTTAAAGAACACATTTATCAAAAGGATCTGTTTCATGTTATGGAATGCTAACCAGAAGTTTGTATATCTTTTTTATGTTACCAGTAACATGTGGGCCCACATACTTCTCTAATTACAGATTTAAATTTTTTTAAAAAGGGAAAGTTAACATTTAACCAAGACTTCTGCTTCTGAATTTAAAGGATAACACTTAATAAATTTATTATATCTTACCTATTGACCAAAGCTATAAGGGATGTAGGTATTGCAATTAATAATAATTTAATAGATCAATTATAATATTTCCAACTATTAAAATATGCCAAGAAAATACACTAAATAAACCATACAGGACAGATAACACTCCTCTTGGGGGCCACTGAAGAGGCTATTTAGGACAGTGTATTACCTGAATGGTGTTATATCTCTTAAAATGCTTTTTTAGAAAATAAGAAATATTTTTCATGCAGACAGCAGATAGTTTCATACAAAATGAAACTATAGTGCATGGCCATTACACAACCAGAGACTTCCCAATAAATAACAAAAACCAATCAAATATTGCACCTTTAAACTTAAAAATTTTAAATAAAACTATTTTCCTCATAAGATTTCCATCAACACAAAGTAAGTCAAATTAGGAAGTGAATTCTGAAGAATTAAAACATACTACATACTATGTTTCTAGAAGTGTGCCCTGATTTGAAGAATGAAAAACACAAAACCAAAAGTTAAAGACTGATTTTCTTTTAAATATTATACTCCACAAACATACACAAGTATATAATTCACAGCACATTTCCTACTAGAACAGGGGAAAGGCTGTGGTAGTGCATAGGGGTTACAAATGACTACAACTGAACATAAAATACTTCTGTAACTATAATTTAATTTTTAATTTCAGAAGTAAGAAAATGAAATATCTATTACACTACTATTCAATACAGTTGCTTGAACACAGGGTTAAAAATGCATCCAAATGGGTTTTTAGCATACGCAAACCAGTTTACAATTAAGCAAAGAGTAATGCTTTTCAATCACACCAAGGGTACATTGTAGTCTAACTCCACGGTTTACAAAAAGGCCATCCAAAATTTTTAGCATGTCAATTTTAAGGACTAAATGTTAAAGAAAACCCCATGCAATTATTCCTTTTTTAATAAAATTATGCACTTTACCACCGAAATAAGTAGGAAAAAAATCCATTACCTTTGTCATCTTTGGATGATGTCTTGCTGTCTTTAGATTCCTTTGAAGAGCTAAAGGAGCAAATCACCAGAAGAAAATTGAAAACAAAAAACAAAGAAACAAAAATCGAACAGCTTGATATTGACTATATTTCAAACTGGTACTACTCATACGAATTAACAATTCCAAAGGCCTAGATTAGGTTATTTGAACAAATGATTCCCTTAGGATTCTTGCACTGATTTTCCCCAGGATGCCTGAAGATCTAGATTTTCTGACAATTCTATTCAGTGGATATATGGCCATCTTCTCCAGATTTCAGAACTGGGACTTGACTTCATTTTGTGTTGTTAGGACTGATAGTTGTTCATTAACCATCATCACAAGGATTTTTAAAAATAAAACACAAAAAAATTGTCAATTTGAAAAAAAAAACAAAAAAAAACAACAAAAAAAACAAATATATGCTGACAATTCGACAATGCAATCAGTAGAACACACTGCATATTACGAAGATCTTGAAATTTTTTTAAAGTAACTTATGACGGTCAAAAATATTATAGGCAGGATCATAAGTACTAATTACAGCACATGGTCTTGAAGCCACCCCCTTAATGTAGAGTGATCTTATTGAATGCTGGAATTCAGTATCGTAAAGAACTGACATAGAAAAACAAACCTCTTTGCTTGACCAGAGGCCCCAGTAGACGAGGGCCCTTTCTTCAAAGTATCCTTTTCTTTGTCTCCAGATTCTGCTTTCTTAGAACTTTCTCTGGCTTCCTTCTCGACAGGATCACCCTTCACGCAGTCTTCCTTCTTACCATCTTTACGGTTCGCATTCATCTCATAATCCTTGCTTTCCTTCTCCGGGCTCTGTGCAATGGCGTCCTGCCCATCTTTTGGCTTACTTGCTTCAGAATCTGTAATTTTCACATTTTTACCTGTTTCTAGGAGGTCATCACCATCAAAATCCAGAGTGATGGCATCTTCAGCCTGGATTGTGACCGAGATGTTGTCATCCTCAGCTTCTTTCACTGTCGCATTAGCTTCCATCACTTCATGAGCTGTGTGATCAGCCTCAGATAGGTTCCCTTCTGAAGGAAGAGGTTTAGATACTTCTTGTGTACCATCACCAGAACCTGCTATATCTAAGAGGATTTAACAGGAATAAATATGGCAAAACAAGAAGTTTAAACAATTTCATATTCATAAGCTAGAATAGGACCTAGAAAATATAAAGCCAGTTATTAGCACTGATGGAAGGTTAGGGAAAAAAAAAACACAAGGGTATTAACTAATATAAACAATCCTTTACCCAGGATCACTTATTCTTCATGGAAAAAAAAATGATCTCTACATACAGATACCAAACAACAAAAATGAGAAAAGGGTTCCATCCTGAGGATACCAGCTCTTCATTTCTGGTTGTAAGTTAATGGCATATGGAAGATTTTTTTCCTCCATGAGACAGTGACAAACGTGAAGATTTGTTATTCAATGTTCAAATCATCTTGGGATTTAGCCCTTGTGACCTTCAGAACTCCCATGGTGACGTCTTGAAAGGTCACAGCCTGAGGATATCGGTCTGTCTTCGAAGTATTTCAGGGCCCCGTATTTTATGTTCTTCTTATTCAGTTCTTGGGTAGTCCAGAATCATATGGGAAACTGCTACAAGAGGCTCCGAAGATGGCCTGCTCCATTACGTTCAGGAAATCGGTTATTTCCAGTCTTCATCCTGTCTGGTCAGTCCCGCAGTTATCGTTTTCAAAGGTGTCTCGAATTCCCCCAAAATAGAAAGGCTTCAGGTCCGTGAGATTTTCAGTCAGTAGCTTTCCTTCATCATTGCCTCTAGGCTTTTTTATTATGTCCTGCTTAGAACCCTGCTCCAGGTCCTTTCTAGTCCGAAGGAGGATCCAAGAACGCTCCCATAATCTTGTACTGACCACATGTATTGCTACAATGTCCCTGTAATTGTATTATTGGATGCCACAGCTCTCCTAAAGTACTAATACTGTCAGAAGGTTATATGTAAATCTGTCTAAGCAGTGAACAAAAAGTCAGTCTCCTGGTTACCCACCATTTTTAGGAAGAGTTGCAAAATTAACTATCCACATGTATGCCACAACTCCAATAAGCACATATGAGTTACTGTAGTGCCAGTCTTATGATATAATTAACTTACCGTGTGCTGGAAGTTATTTTTTTAATTACAGTTGATTAAATAAAAAATGGCATTGTCCACTTCAGTAACTGATATGTATTAAGTTAGAATGTATCTTAAGTGTGAAAAGAAAATTAAAGCCAATTGAAAAATAAAACCAAGATTCTAACTTAATTCACTAAATTGATGAATTTGAAAATAAACTTATTTCAAAAATAAGACTTCAAATAAGGTATGCCTTATTTTCACGCAGTGTACTGGTTTTCCAAATGTCAGCAATTTAAACTCTGCTCAGTGTCACACATACCTTTCTCACTTTCTTCTTCCTCACCATCCTGAAATTCAAAGAATAATCCAATGTAAAATAAATTCACTTAAAACTGGATTTTAGTAGTAGTATAAAATCAGTCAGCTTAAATTAGTATATGATTTAGCAATATTAATTAGAGATACCAATCACTAACAAATGTAGAATATTCCAATAAAAACCAGAGCCCATTTATCATAATGGCTATTATATATGATTGGATTATTTCTTTTCAGTATTCAAAGCTAGTTTATATAACACAAATATTACTCATATTAAGAGCTGCCAATAAAAAGAATGACCTGATTATTTTATGTAACTCAGTTCACTCTTAAGGCATATTATTCAAAATCTTAGCACCAGAAAATAAAACCTGAAGACATACACTTTCATGAGCTTAAATGTATATTAATATAAAATAAACAACAATGAAAAAAAAACAGACTCCCCTTTTAGGTATCTCAGAAGTAAGAAGGAAGACTACAAATACAGTTAGTTTCAAATTTCAGTCTTTCTTAGCTGTTAAAAATGAGTTCATAGTTGTCATAGACACTGGTGGCCAGCCAACTTAAAAAGGGTATTTGTGCTACAGGTAAATCAAAACAAGTAAAACAGTCTTTTTAAATGACTGATTTTAAAATACATGATCTTCACCTGATGTAAAATTAAGCATGTGCTAGCTTGAATAGGAATACCATGAAGGGAAAAATATTATTTACACCAAACAAACAAATAGTGCAAAATCCCTAAAGTAATCACACACAGACAGAACCAAATTAAAGATCATATCGAATAAGCAAAGTAATATGCATTATAATCCCAGTACTGAAAAAATTAAGGATGTTTTAATTTACAACTTAAAAAAACAAAACCTGTGTAGAGGTAGGTCATTTTCAGTCAAGGTGGTGTGCATTTACCACATACAAAGCCTCGGGGCAGTGGTTCTCAAACTCTGAGTCTGCATCAGTGTCCCTGGAAGGGCTGTTAAAACACAGATTGCTGAGCACCAACCCCAGAGTTTTTGATTCAGGCCAGGAGTGGGGCTTGAGAATTTGCACCTCTATCAGGTTTTCACGTGATGCTGATGCCGCTGGTCCAGGGACTATAATTTTAGAACTACTCACAGACTTGTAGAGTGACAGCCTAGCAGTGAGAGAAGACTTACAGCAATATTTAACCATGAACACATCTTTAAATGGCATATTTATCTTATTCACAATTTTAGATTCATATAAAAGCATGTATTCCTTAAAATAGCAGATATTTTATCATATGCTCAAAACTACATTTGGGTAACTACTGTATTTCTAAGAAATCATTTTAATGACGTTTTTAACTTTAAGTTAACCCACAAGTGCCCCAGTTAAGGAATGACCAACTGTTTTACACACTAAAGTAATGTGACGGAAGCCACAAACACTGAACCCACACAGCCACATGCTTAGAAAGTAAAATAGCCCAAAGTAAGTTGATTATTGATAGCAATGCGAATCCTATTTTATTACATAAATCCATTATATTGTGTTCTAATAATCTCTTAATTGTTGTACTACATTATTTTATTTAAACAAAGTACACTGAATTTAGTTGTAATCATTATATTTCTAATCTGCAGTACTTGGAAAGGAAAGAAAAATGCTTAACTTGGGTGGAGTGACTGGCAGGATGAGCTATGCTGGAATTATTGACAAGTCTTCTTACAAGTTCACCTGGACTTTAGTGGTTTATCTGGGAGGGATAAGTAAGCTGCACTTCCTTAACTTCTGCGAAGAAGCAGAACAAATGGACTTCGGGAATGCGACTTGCCTCTCCTTTGCCTACCTGTGATGCCATCAGTGCACTTCCAAGTCAATCTTTTAAAGATGAGATATTGATAGGTTCAAGAAAGAAACGCCAAATTATTTGCTATTCTATAAAATTTAAATAATGTGATGTTAAAAAACCCCTTTCTGCTATGGTGCCTACCAATTAGAAACGTTATTTCTAGCTGCTAAACTAAGTAGTAAGGTTTGCCTTACTTGGCTGAAGAGATTTTAGATATTCTAATTATTCAACATGTCTTCTGAAGGATTTCGTAACTTTAGTTTATCAAAACAGTGCTGTATGGCATATCCTTAAATGTCCCTAGGAGAAGACTCTTACCCAGCTCCTAGTATAACAGAAAATCAATTTCCACAGAGGTGAAGCATAAACAACCAGGCTAGCAGAAAAGATGAGCCAGCTATCCCTGCACATTTATTGTACTATTCGGTTACGTGCAGTAAGCATAGCACCACCAAGGGTAAGCCAAGAGTCAAAAATAACTCTAAAAATCTTTGCAATAAGGAAATAAAGCAAGAAACACAGGAAAGAAAGCGGGAACAGTTTCCTGTCTAAATGATACATGTGCACAGACATGATACAAACCCAAAGCTTCTCTATTTCTTTTTATTTGTCCTGGGAGAAGCGATGATTACTAAGAGATGAAGGCAAGGCTAAGACTTATTTTTCAGTTAACAAAGTGTTTGCTATGTACCCACTCCATTACCTTCCCCCAGGTTAACCTTGTGATGCATGTACATGTCATGTGCCAAGTAAGAAGACCACTTCTGGAAGGCCTTCCCCTGATTTGTCTGTAAACACTGCAGTCAGCCCGGCTAATTTAAAACAAACCTTCAAAATAACCCTATCATATGGCAATCTGCCAAAGATCATGGGAACTACAATATGTGGCACATAATTAGCACTCAATAAATAGTTGTTGAATAAACTTACTGAGTAAATGTAGTGGAGATACTGCTATTTTGAGGTGAAGGGATGGAACTAACCACTTACTGTTGCACATGTGAAGAGCCTAAATGCATCACTACAGAGGTGTGCGACAGCGCTCACGAAGCCACATTTACTAATGTGGGGTAAGTTAGTGGAAATAATACCAGGTGAGGCATCACGAGACCTAGGTATTTATTCTGTCTTTACCACTGAAATACTTTTACTCTGTGCTACTGTGATCTATCTAGGTGAAGTTGACATACAAAATAGAGATAATGTATGACCTAAATGGGAGATATAGAATGAAATAAGATAATGGACATAAAAAGTTCTTCATAAAAGGTAAAACATACATACGAGAGATATTAGAGAAAGCTTTATGGAGGAAATGGAGATAAATCTGGCTTTGAGAAGTATATAGACTTCTCAAAAAAAAGGAAAGGCCCTTCAAGTTAGTAAAACATTAGGGGCAAAGGCAAACAGAGAAAGGAACATTCATGGTGTAATCACTGAAGACAGAAGAGACTGAGACTAGAGGAAATTTTTAAGAATGAAAGCATTAGCAAATACAAACATTTTTGATAACAATTTCCAGAAAATTCCTAAGTAACTGGTGTCTTAAAGCTAGTAAAACAATAAAATAATACAAATAAGCACTAAATGCACATGTACTATGTTATGTGCCAGGACCTGACTAATCCTCACATTGATCTAGCAGGAAGAAATTATAATGTTTATTTTATATACATGGAAATTGACCAAGAGAACACCTGCCCCAAACCGCGATATTGTCAGTCAACTAATAAAAGTATAATTCATACCAAATTCTATCTAGTATGACAAACTACCTAGAGGCTAAAGCCTAAAGACAAAAGATTTAAGCTTCAAGTCAAAGCCTGAAGACTGGCTTTAAATAAATACATCTCTATACAGATATACTGCCGATTTGCTAATATTTTTAAAGGCAAATAACAGAAGGATAAATTATGACTTTTAAGTTCACCATTAAAGGATGGGTTAAGGGGACTTTTAGACATAACTTGTTTCATAGATTTGACTTTGGAACCATGCACATAATTTAAATAATCATAAAATTGGACCCATTTTTTAAACTTTTTATTTTGAAATAATTATAGACTCACAAGAACTTGTAGATTAAATTTTTTAAAAAGCAATACCTAGGAGCCACAGTATTTCCCCCCCAGAGTTAATAATCAATATACTTAAATTAGAATGTGGACATTTTGTTAAGCTCATAACACTATAGTTCTGAATTTTTGGTTGCAGGTTTTGGCTGTTGTAAAAATGTCATTTTGAATATATTTTAAATTGTTAAGAATAAAAGAAAAAATATTTTGTTAAAAAAAAAGCAGCCCTGGCTGGTGTGGCTCAGTGGACTGAGCGCTGGCCTGTAAACCAAAGGGTAGCCGACTGGATTCCCTGTCAGACACATGCCTGGGATGTGAGCCAGGTAAGGTCCCCAGTGTGGGGCGTGTGACAGGCAACCACACACTGATGTTTCTCTCCCTTTCTTTCTCCCTCCTTTCCCCTCCAAAGTAAATTTAAAAAATCTTTTAAAAAATAAAAAATAAAATAGTAATATGGGGGGAAAGATGGAAGGAAAAATCTAAAGATTAAAAGAGACCTGAATAATTATTTCGATCAATCATAATGTATAGATCTTATTTGTTTCCAGATTCAAACAAAACCTGTTTTTAAAAAACACTAAAGACAAAAAAAAAAACGCTAAAGACAATTAAACATCTGAATACTAAGTATACTTGATGAAATTAAAATCTTACATTAGGATAATATAAAAAAATAAGAGTTCTCTTCTAGAGATACATAGTGGGAAATTTTTAGCAAAATATGATGTCTAGGATTTGTTTCACTAATGCAGAAAGGGAAAGTGAATGAAGCAATAAATGAAATAAGACCATCCATGAGTTGGTAATAGTTGAAGCTGAATGATGGTCCCATACTATGTAGTATTCCTTAATGCACACAGTATGACAATATAGTCATGTATTCATTAAGCATATTTAGAAACAGTAGATCATTTATAGGATCTTGGAACATTTGTTTCTAGACGTTTCACTACAGAGTACTTAGGAAAAGAGGGAAAATGTCAAATTACTTTAGAATTCCTCTGAAGATGTAACCTCTCTACCTTTTGATACAATAAAGTAAAACTTGCCCCTTGATGAAAAATAATTTTCATTATCAGGATGGAACAGGAGCAGGGCCATCTCTAACCCATAAAAATTTGTGAAATTAGAAAAAGACATCCATTCCTTAAGACATAATAAATATATAGACTATTATGTGAGTGGGGAGCCTTAGACATGATGCCTTCACACAACTCAAAACCTGCACAACTATAGGACTGATGCCTGATGGAAATTTAAAAAGCTAGTTGCTACAGTATGAAGAGCCCAACTCCACCTTCTTGCAAATTAGTAATCTAGGAAAGGCACTCCCCCAGTATGAGAGTTAATCTCCCTCATCTACTCTTTATCACTCAGAAATGAACATATTTGGAGACGGTGTGGAGGACAAGTCTATAGACTTGCACGGGCCGAACATTTCCTTCCCGGGTAACTAAATTATCAGAAACATTTCTCCCAGAGCTGTAGTTCCTCCCCATTGCAATAAACACAGAGAGCCAATATATAGCCTCACCAGCATTGGTGGCTCACCAGCATGTCAAAGGCAAGAAAGCTGCAGGAAAGAAGGCATGACCAGAGGCAATGAGCTAATAAGCACCATAAATATAAACCCCACAATAGACACGTCTAGTAAATATTACAGTGAGAAAAAAACAGAACTGATCACTATTTTTCTTAACTCTGGTAAATAGAGGGAATCCCTACCTATATTTGAAAGTGTATTATTTAAAGAGGATACATAAGATCCAGGCCAGGTAGCTCAGCTGGTTAGAGCATTGTTCCAATATGCCAAGGTTGCAGGTTCAATCCCTCATCAGGACACATACAAGAATCAACAAATGAATGCATAAATAAGTGGAACTACAAACTGATGTTTCTTTCTCTCCCCTTCCTCTCTCTCTAAAAATCAACAAAATAAATAAATAAATAGCATACATGAACAAGGAGTTCTTGAGTACAGGTAATAAGAAAAAAGACAAAGGATGCTTTAAAAAACACTGCAGAAACTGAGCTATAAATGTCTGTTTACGGCATTTGAAAGTCATGCTTTAAAATGTACATTATATGTACCCCATATACCAAAAACACACTTTAACACAGAGCAGAAGAGTGGTCATTTTCAACACAGGATATGCACCCCATGTAAATTTCTAGATTTTTATTATTTTTATACCAGCCCCATCCTTGGAGTGTTAAATCAACAAAAATTTAAATAAGGCTTTAAATGGGGTTAGCATTTTTAAATGATATATTTTATATCAAAGTGACAGAAAAAAATCAAGCAGAGTGTGGGCTTCCTGCAAGAGTGGTAATCAGAGTTATGTTTTCTAGAAAGGATGAACTGCTTCATTTTATTCTGAAAATGGGAGATAACCTGTTCTAATAACTTCCAAATACCTTTGTGGCAACAGAAATTTTAGCTGACAATTTTAAGTATCTTGCACATACCACATAAATAACTTAGCATTAAATTTAAGGCAGTTTTATGAATTAGAGAATTACGAAGTCAAAATAAGATTCCTCTTCCGAGCCCTTCCACCCACAATATCAAATTCATAGGACTAGATGTAAACTTACTTGGGCTGTTAGAAAGGTATCATCTTCACCTTCTTGAGCTTCAATTTCCTAAGTAAAAGGGTATACAATAGCTGCTTTACAAAATATCTGGGTAACATGAGAATGCTTTTATGCTATACCCAATTACCACTCGCCTTGTGTTCCATACAGTGTCTATGATCCCAGGGGTACCAAGTCAATGCTTAACAATTCAGACTATATTTTCTATGCCAACATAAAATCCGTCACACTGAGAAAGAATCAGGAAACTCTCTTTCTCGAGGCCTTCATTTACTAGGTGAGGTGGAAGAGAAGGGTTCTGGGCCCGACTAAGCACTGATAGCAGGACTCCGTAACCCACTGATCTACTTAAGACACAGTGTACTAATGTACTGAGAAGCAGAACAAATCATCTACTTCACTCAAAGAATTTTAAAATTGTATGCTTTAAATTATACTCTCATAAGTAACCACCCCACATGTGATAATAACCAAAGAAAACGTAAATTAATCATTTAATTCTACTAAAGTAGGAAAAAAAAAAAAAGAAAAGAAAAAAAATTACCAGGTAATGGTGGCAAGGTCAGGGGCAAAACTGGTACACTCATTCACATTGGGGTTAAAAAAAAAACCAACTTAAAACTTAAATGTTCCAAGTTAAAGGAGTGGCTATTAGGCACAGAGAAAGCAGTTCAATATTAGTATAAAACACAGATTATGAAGCTATTATGTGGAAATATATAGAATTTTACATAGAATAAATAGCAATGATAACTACTAAGTAATATATATATGTGAAAAATAAGCAAAAATCAAAACGGTCATCTTAGATGACAGGATTCTGGGTGACTATAACTTTAAAAATATATTTTTTGAAAATTCTGAGATTTCCACATTGAGCTAGGAAAAAAAAACCTTATTATTTAGTACTTAATTTATCTGAGTCATGTTTTAAAAATACTGGCTAAAGACCTGACTTTCGATGTCCTCTTTCTCTATATCTTCTATTGCTTCTGCCTCTATTAATTCATGAGCTCTCTTGTTCTCTTCTGCAGAAAGTAACTCCTTGGAATGCACAGTTTCTTCTTCATTTTCACCAAACTCTTCAGAGTCCTTTAGTTCATCATTTCCGTCTTGTTCATGTGCCTCTTGATTCTCCAATTCACAGTCCTTTTAATGGTAAGAAAATTTGGTACAACTAGAGGCAAAGTAGTGCAGGCTAGCCACCAAATGTTTTTGGTGATTTACATCTCTACATGTTTTAAATTTTACCATATGTTGACATTATTCCCAAAATCAAAGTTCAATCATTTTACCTTATATATTATATTAACTGTCTTTACAAATAGAGGGAGTCTAATACCGAGGTCACTAAACTACATATCTGAGTTACCAACTCTCTCGTACTGAACTACACATGAATTGGCTTGCTACCAGAGATGCTCTCAAGTTCCAGTTACTTAATAGTTACCAACTGACACCACCCTAGGAGCTGTTCTAGAAGATATGTCTTCAAAGAAATGACTTGATTTCTCCATGTGCCATACTTTACTTCAACCTCAAAGATGCTGGAGGTCACAAATTATAAGGTTTATTTCTAATTAATAATAAGGAATCCCAACTGTGATACAAATGTCTGTTCTTCAAAAATGTGCAAACGATGAACTTAAATGTATTCATTTAAAAATCTACCACTAGGCCACATGCCAGTCAGGCAGAGGAGCACTGGCTGGGATTCCCTCTCTGAGGGAATGTCTGTTTGCCTTTCAAAGTTTATAGGTACACAGTACTCCAGCAGAAACAAAGAAAGGCAGCAATCTGCTTAGTTTCCTGTTTAACTACAGAAAAAGGGTTGAAAGCAGTGAACATTCCTTCCGCCTTTCTTATTCTTATGGTAAATCTGGCAGGTTTAAGAAAAGGTTTCTGAGTTAAAAAAGAAAACGGCAGGGAGGGACATGGCTACTAATCATTCATGGCTGAACTGCAGTGAGGGAAAAGAAATTTCTGAGAAGGTGGGCGAGAGAAGAAATATGACAGTTTTGGAATGCGGAGTACCTGGGGAGCAGGGCCTCTCGGATGACCTGCAGCACCACGTCTGCGTGAGGGAGCACAGGGGATTGAAAGCGGAGTAGTGATTGTATGTCATAGAAGAATGGGTGCAAATAAGGAAAAATCAAGTTTAGTCACCAAGAGAAATTCAGCTCCTCTAAAGTGCCTAACACTAACCATTCTCCTCACTTAAAAATGGAAGCAATCCCTATTATTACTCATCCATCTGGGCAATAGGTGATACTGACCCACCCCTACTAGGAATTCCAAACTCAAAACGACCAACTCTGGAAGACAGGGAAACTATATTAACGTAATGTCCATTAAATACATTGCATACGCTGATACTCACAAAGTGAAAAAGAAATATAAAAAAGAAACTGAACATATATTTAAATAGGATTTTTTAAAAAAGCTCTTGCTCTTCTAGACAGTATGACCAAGTTCATTTAATAATAACACAAACGCATCCTTTGCAGCACATAGTAGAGACAGCACTATTATGCTGAATAGGAGTATCTATCTCCTTGTTAACGTTTCAAATGACCATGTATATGAACTGAAGAAATGAAAGTTAGACATTTATAAATTAAAAGGTTTCTTACTAAGTAACAATGTTTTTCCAGATTATGGATACTTTTTGCTTAATCATGTACTCACCAGTGAAGACAACTAGAGAAAAATAAGAACAAGGGAACAACCCTAAAGGAAGATATACCACAAGGAAAACAATACAGAGATTGAAGAACTCTTCAAGGATCAAACACAAGCTGATTACAGGCATGCAATCTTCAATTTTAATGGATGCCTGGGCAAATATTGTCTAAAATTATCTGATTTCAGGGTTAACTCCTCAACTGAACAATTCTTTCTTTCTGTGCCTGCCCTCAAAGTGCAAAGTACAAAGTGCGAGGTGTATGGTCTGTGTGCAACACGAGGAGCGTAGAGACCTAGACAGGAGGAGAGATGGGCAGGTGAATGGACATAAGCTTTCTTCGTGGTGGAGCACACAGGCTCCAGAGATGTTAGGACAATATGGATTAACTATACACAGGGAATGAAATACATGGGGTATCAGTGTACACAACTTAAAGAGGAACACCGCTCATTAAATAATTCCTGCAAATGCCATACTACTTAGGACCTAATGATCAGTAAGTAGCTGATCACGTTTCAGTCAACTGAAAACAAAAAAACCTTAACTACGAGTAAAAAATACTTGGTATACAAAACTGCCACAACCCCATTAAGATTACATACATTATTTTTCTGGCTGGTCAGTTTTAAATACATTCTTTTTTTAGCCAAAAGACCTAAATTATTTATCTTTCAAGTGCAAAACAATTTCTTTAATTTGATCTTTACCAACTAGCAACACAACAGCAATTTCCTCTCTATTTTAAAGACACATTAATCCAGATTCTGTGTATTATACACAAAAGCTAATTGCAATGGGCAGATGAAAAATAAATGATCAATACCCTTCATTGTAGTACCTTGTCCAGGAGCTAAAATATCAACTGTTCTGTAGCTGTTCCTCTGGTCTCTATCTCAGATTTCTACTTAAAAATCCAGACAAACATTAGTTTTAGCTTTATTCTCATTTAAAGAAAGATAAAGTTATTTACTATATTTCTCAACTATGAAAATTAATGAGACTGACAATATTACATAAGTCTCTATATTTTACCTGCATACTTCAGTAACATTCAAGTAAAATGCATGAGTTCATCACGCAAAACACTAGGCTCAAAATAAACATCTTAACCTGGGTAATTAACACTTTACCTTGACAAAAGCATCATCTTCCACAGAAGCATCTCCACTCAACTCATCTGCTTCCTGTTTTTTACCTGTGAAAGAAGGAAAATGGGCTAACAACCAATACTTAATTACTTTAAGAGCAAAGAACATCCAGAAGTTCACCCCGTAGTACCACTCTCTACTCCCAATCATCTGACAAAGCCAATGCTGACTGCTTATAAGCTACCTGCCCATGGCTGCCCCAAACATAAAAAGCTTTAACAATGTCATGCTGTTTCACTAAAATAAACTGTGCAGATAATTAATCCTACATACGCACCCATCATCTTAACTGACTTGACATATACAATACATTTTTCTTTCCATTACTCAAATTCCCTAGCTTCGAGTCTCCCAGAAATAGCAGAACCTTTCAATGGTGTTCTACTAACTGTAGATATAACCAGACGTCTGATAGCTAAGTTCCAGACTCATATCCCCCACCACGAAAGCCTTACCCTAAGTTCAACAAGCTTTCTCTGAAATAAAACTCACACTTAATCTGTACCTTACAATCCATCAATTGATTATATATTGCCTTGTATTCTCAAGTATATCGCTTCATCACTTAGAGAATAAATTCATTATGTAGAGTGACTGCCTGTATGATTATTCTATATTTCTCCAAATACCTACATATAAATAGTTCTGGGCCCTTAACATAATGATTGACTTAACTGATTTAGGCAAATAGAAATTATTTCATAATGCAAACTGTTAATACCTTCCAGATAGACTGCAGGCCTCCTCAGCCAAACCCTCATCTTCAAAACTTTTAAGTCATGGTTGAAACTTTAAAAATGTTCTTCATACCAAAAAAACAAACAAAATTTCCACAAAGCCAATGCTACAAGTTTGTTTTCCAACTAGTCCACAAAAACCTACCTAATAGCCCATAACGTATTAGAAATGCTGTTAAAACCACAGCTCCTGGAAACTCAGTATTAAAAAAAAATGAATTCCTTTATTTTGAAATGTGCATGAATATTCTTTCCTGGAAGAACTTATCCCATCCTCTAAAAGAGAACAGCCACACACCTATCCCCCAGCTGTGCAGACCTCAGGGTGCAGGGTCTGGCAGTGAGGTAACGACGCTAGCAAGTTAGGACCTCTCCCTCTCTCTAGTCTCTTCACCAGCCCTGATTTTCCATCTCCTCCCAATTCCCATGAGTGATAAAAAGGGAAACAAGACACTGGTCCTTCTGGGTATGTGAAAAACAAGATTGAAAGTGGGGATTTTTCTGTTACCCACTGAGGTAAAAGAGGACCTGCCCCTGCCCCTGCCCCTGAGGACTTGTGTGAATCAAAAGAGAAAGTGTGGAGCTTGGTACATCACTCGCTTCCTATTTGGAACGTTGGTGTTCATATTTTAGGGAAAATATAAATTAGAAGTCACTACAAAAGTAATGACTAAGAAAGTCTGTTCATCAGAAAGTGTTTGTTAATCTATTTAAAAGTTTTAATAAAGATGTTCTTTCCTCAAGGGTTGGGGGTACAGTACTGGGAGTAAAAAGAGTGCACTAAAATGCACATTTAGAGAGGGTTCCAAATATAGAAACGTAAAAATGTTACCTTCGGGGAGAAGTAAGCTTTTAAAATACATAGGAACCTTTCTACCCACTCCGACCTCAACAGACACCACCAAATAACCCACAGATTATTTACTCCTTACAGTTACAAACTACTTTACAATTTGCAAAGCACTTTTTAAAAGGCTCAATTGATTTTTCCAGGCACCCTATGGTAATGGGGCAGGTACTCACAACTTTACAAAAGAGAAGGGAGACTGAGAGGTTAAACAGCGTTCCCAAAGCTAGCAAGCGGTGCTGTCAGAAAGGAAGCCAAGGCTTCTCATTTCCAGTCCCAAATTCTTTCCACTACATCTTACTATGACCTACTTAAAAGACATTATTCTAGTAAGGAGTGGTTAATTAACTCATTTTAAAGATATTATCTTTGAAATGGCAGCTCTCAGCAAGAAAAACCATACACTCTATACACTATGCATACTCCACGATGAACTGCACTTGCTTTCGTTACTTAAAGGAAAATCAAATTATGCTCCAGCAACAAAAACAGCAAAGAAACAGCAGCAGTCGCTACCACTGCTTAACTTGCTTCCACAGTCCAGGCACTAGGATAAATACTTTATGTACAGTACTGTATTTATTTTATCCTCGTATCTGAAACTATATCCCTATTTCACCAAAACAGGAAACTAATGCTGAAGTTATCAGATTACAAAACTAGCAAAGGCAGTGCTCTGATTTAAACCCAGGCCTATTTCCACTCCTCGAAACCCACAAAACCATTAGATCTTCAAGTACCTAAAACGGGCCAGTTGTTAAAAAATGTTATCATTTACTGTACACAGAGGTCCTATAAGCCACATCTATAAAATTTTTAACTGTGAGACTCAAAGAGATTATAATTTGCCCCATGACAACCAGGCAACAAGAAGCAGCGGCACAGAAAAAGGTCCCAAATCACTACCCCTTGCAGTTTCAACAGCTCAACCGCAGGAAAGCACCGGACATTTAATGTGTCATCAGCTTGCAAACATAGAAACCAAAAGGACAGGATCTGCATATACACAGTGATGAAACTGTAGTAATAACCCGACAGTGAACAATATAGCTTTCAATGCTGTCATAATCTGTAACTTTGGGCTTATTTTACACATCTGGAATTAAAAACTATATTGAAATCATTCTTTTATGAAAAAGTATCACCCTTCCCACACACAAAAATAACTCATATTTTACAAAGCTATGATGTTCACCATCCAGCCTAGAGCCCAGTACTATGCACTATAACGAGCAGATACTCAGGTATTATGTATTTCCTGACTGGTAACAGTGTTAAGTCCAAGGCTGGATGTTAGTAGTAAACAAGGTCTGGATTTCTATTCAGTCCTCAATAAAACAAAGAGGTGACATGCCAGTCAAATTAGCAAGGTGTGTGCTGTAAACTCCCAACTTGCGTGTGGTACGACGTACATCTATGGACTCCTGACTTTTATGTTACAGATGAGAAATAAAAAGAAAAACCAAATCCCACTTAAATTCCAACATGCAACACCACATTAGGTACATTTTTGTGTAGTGAGTAACCATTTTAATCCCTATCTCCCATATAAAGCTTGTGCTATGAAAGCTCTAACCAAATTATCTTTTGTCCTTCCAGGAATCTGTCACGTGCCACAAAAAATGTGAACTGGTCCAAAGGACAGTAGCATGACCAGGATGAGGGAGCTGACAAAGTTTTATGTAGACTGAAGCCCTACTTTAATACTTGAGGAACAAAACTAGAAAATAAACTGAGCAGTAAAGATATTCTTAAAAACAAAAACAAAAATGCCCTGGCTGGTGTGGCTCAGTGGACTGAGTGCTGGCCTGCAAATCAAGGGGTCACCAGTTCGATTCCCAGTCAGGGCACATGCCTGGGTTGTGGGCCAGGTCCCCAGTTGGGGGCATACAAAAGGCAATCACACACTGATGTTTCTCTCTCTCTCTTTTGCCCTCCCTTCTCCTCTCTAAAAATAAATAAAATCTTTAAAAAAAGGAAGCAAAACGAACTTATCACGCCTTTCTATCACAGCGGTACCATATAGGTATTTTGAAATTACATAAAATACACTGGAGTTTTCTTGCATGATTTTAGGGTCTAAAGTAAAATGGCAAGGCGAAAATGTATACAACCATGGGAGGCTGACACTAGAAACATCTCCTTATCTATGCAACTTAAATCTGTACAGGTCCACAAATCCTTCAGGAAACTGCTGGGGCCAGACATGCTTTGGAATTAAGAATTTTCAGATTTTTGAAGAGTACAATGGTATACATGCCATTAATTAATCTCAGCTTCCCAGGGGCTTCTAAAAGTGTCTTTCAATCATTTACAGAAATATCTGTGCAATGACATAGATGCATATTCACACCAAATGGGATAAATCAAGAATACAAATAGCCTCAATTTTGCCGCCCAACTTAAGAAAAAACTTTGTTTCCAGAATTTTTGTATTTCATAATTGTGTTTAAAAGATTCTGGATTGGCCTGGCCAGGTGGCTTTGTTCATTAGAGTGTCAGCGCAGTATGCCAAGGTTGTGGGTTCAATCCCCAGTCAGGGCACATAGAAGAATCAACCAATGAACTCTCCAGTAAGTGGAACAACAAATTGTTATGCCTCTCCCCCCACCCGGTCCCTCCCTAAAATAAAAACAAAATTTTAAAACGTTTTTAAAAAAAGAATTCTGGATCATAAATTGGTTTCCTCCTCCAAAGGCAAATTGGTCCTTAAAAGTTTGCAATTTTCTTTTTCAAGTTCAGAAATACCTTCAAAACAAAGCAAAACAAAACCCCCCACTTAATTGAGTAGAATTATGCCAAAAAACCATGGCTTGAGTAACTTTTCCTCTTAAACAGTTACACAAACTATGAAATGTAGAAAATATTTAGTCATAAAATTTCCATTGGAGATGGGGGGAAGATTCAGAGTTTAAGCCAAACTGAGGAACATTTAATGTGTCCAGGAACAATCTCTCCTCAACTGCATGCAATATTTTAAAATAATCATAGACTGTGCCTTGTGTTAATTGTTTGCATATGCACTTCAGCCTCTTTATTAAACCGATATTTTACAAATGAAGTCATTTTTCTGAAAGGCCCTGCACACCGTCTTACACGCAGCAGTCACCCAACAGGTCACTGGATTATATCTGAGTCTACTACAAAGACAAATCACACTCATCATAATAAATCTGAAAAACACCAAAAGTATGTTTACAAAAATCTCTAATTTTGTCATCTAAAGACAGATAAACTAAACACACACATACATAACATGTGCATACACACACAGGGTATTTTAAAAGGCAGCACAAATGTACTTTTCTAGTCTATCAATGAAAAGAAAATACTCCTGCTTAACAGCACTGTTGCAAGAAGCAAATAAAGCAATGTGAACAATTTTTGAAAACTGTAAAACATATGAAATAATTTGCAAACTGACAGGCAGAGATAAATGAAAACAATGCTGAGTTTCAAGCTCAAGTCTAGATAGAGTCAGTGGTTCTTAACTCTATCTGCACGAGAATCACCTGGAGAACCTTTAGAAACTACTGGTGCCTGGACCCCCAATGGAGCAACTGAAACCAAATTTCTGGGAGGGGGCAGGAGCCTGGTATATGTATTTTTAAAAACACAAGTGACTCTAAGGTAGACTGAGAACCATGATGACTGAGCATAAATAACTGAAGAAGTTAGAGTGAGAAGATTAGAGGAGAGTTGTTTTCAGATTCCCCAGACTAGAGAAAATGTAAATTCTACCTACTTTTAACAAAATACTATATATGATGTGAACCCATTTTAGTTGTTGAAAGGAAAAAAAAAGATCACTAAACATAAACCTGTAAGACAGGCACATGTACATATACAACAAATTCAGGGTGGTGGAATTACAGGCAATTTTCATTTTTTGTACTTCTCTGTATTATCTTATTTTTTAAGTGAAAACATCGCACTTTTTATTATCTGGAAAACAACACGGTAGAGCCAAATGCAAAATACTATTCCAGGTGGCAGGACTGTCACGTAAGGCTCACTCCTGGAGTTGCACAACATTGAGTTCCTCTTATTGTAGAATGTGAGAACTATAGTAGAGTTGATTAAATGAATTAGTAAATTCCGTGATTAAAACCTAAGCCATTGCACAACCTCTTCACTGAAGTCCTTTCTGATGCAATCAACTAATGATGATTTATTTTCCTCTAATTCCTGGACAATTCATAGTTTTTTGACATAAAGTCTGAAGTCCTCTGCTCCTAATTCAGAATGTCTCGACAAGGAATGACTTGGAAGAAGCACAATATCTTAAAGTACTAGAAAATTTTACCTAAAAACAAAATGTAAAAAAAAATCATCTACCTTGACACACATCATATTTGATGCAATAGCTTAATGATAACAGGTTCATGATAAAATGTAATTCACCATTTACAAATGCACAAGGCAAATATGTGTTTTAATGGCTGAGGTAAAATGGTCTGATTTTGTAAAATGAAAATGACATACATGCCCTGACTGGTATAATTCAGTTGGCTGCATGTGGTCCTGCAAAGCAAAAGGTTGCTGGTTCAATTCCCGATCAGGACACATGCCTAGGTTGTGGCCCAATACCCTGTGGGGATATGTGTGAGAGGCAACAATCACCATTTCTCTTACACATTGATGTTTCTCTCCCTCTCTTTCTCCCTCCCTTACCCTGTCTCTAAGAATAAAAAAATAAATTATTTAAAAAAAGACATATACAACCACTGAGGCTGAACAATATTCCAGAAAAAGTTAAGAGGCTTTCCACTACAGCCAAGAACTTGGTGAGGAATAAAAAGATAGTGCAATGATTTACATGTTCTAAAAGTAAATATACTTTGCAAATAACAATGTTTAAAGAGAAGTCACTAGTGCTGCTGAGAAATATAGTAAAGACTACTAACCTCTGGTATATAGGCTTTTTACAAAGAAATATGCAATTATATAAAGCCAAATAGAGTTATTTTTAAAAGCAATTGTTAAGAAACCCATCATATGGCCCTCAGTAATCATTCAACATATATTTTTCTGAGCACCTATCATGCACCAAGCACTATGGCAGGCATTACAGAGACTAGTGTCAATAAAAGACTAGGTCCTTACCATTGCACAAAGCTTCTAGCCTAGTGGGCACCCCCAAAATATGACAATTCTGTCCCCAAAGACCTTCTCAATGTCACAGTTTTTATTAAATTTTCCTTAATATCCAAACATAATGCAGTTAAAAAAAAAGGCAAGAGTTACAGTATACTATGATAATGTACTACATTAAATACATTTTATGTGGTTGATTATATTCTTATTTGACATAAATTTTAGAAAGCTTTTCCCACTACACGTGTAATTAATTATATTGCCTGTGGTATTGTTCACAGAAAATTAGACTGATGATTGGATAAACCTATTACCCTAAATTATACTTTTCCTATAGGGGAAAAAAAATCAGATTTTATATAGCAATTTGAGTCTGTTTTTAAAGCTTGCATGTATTGCAAGTTGAGTGTCAACATTAGTAAGTACCGCATTATATACAGGGTCTGGCATATATAATGCTCCTTTTTTATTACAAAATCTTTTATTACAGGATCATAAGCACGTAATTCTGTAACATAACAATAACACACTCAAGCACAGCATATGACATTTTAGGTGAAATGTTCAAATTACTGTCCATCTAGTGCGACACACCCACATACCCTATCAACCGCACTCAGGCAAGCCTTACTTCTGCGGGACCCCGTACCATTCTGAGTATGATACTGATGAACCACCTCAGATAACTTTAGCTCAAGTTTAGAAGTGACTCTAAAGTCTGAAAATCCAAAAGAATATAATATGCCACTGTCAGGTGAGCCAAAAGAAACTTTACATCTATAATCTCTAAAACCAGCTAATGAGTTAGCTCTACCTGTTGAACCGCTTTCTTAACACACACCCAAATAATACGACAGTAAAGCTCGCTGGTGACGCTTTCTTCTAAGTTACTTATTAAAAGCTCACAGCAAAGAGAATATAAGACTCAGAAGGGGACCCCGGAGGGTTTGAGATCTCGCTCCCTGGCTCAAATAAACTCTTATTAAAAAAGGGCAGAGGGGTGGGCCACAAACTGTTTCACCAAATTAAATGTATGCAAACAGATTTTATAAATGTTGATCATAAATATTAGAACCCACCACATTATCAACTTTACAAGTTTGTTGCTTATAAAACTGCATTTTTTAATAGTGTACAACATACTAAAGAATGAAGATTCCTTTTCTTCTATCTGTCTAAACATAATCATTTTAACACAAATTTTTAAAAGAAATAGCGAAGCAGCATTTATATGAAAATGTGCTTTATATTTCACCTAAGTAATTTTTCCAGACTCATGAGGCTTCTCTCTTGTTTTCTTAACATCATTTAACTTCTATCAAAAGATTTCTTTTCCTGACAAGCTATTATCTGTGTCTTGCCGATGTCTGCATGACCGACTCCAGGTAATTAATCCCTTCCTTTCCTCTTTTCCTTTTCTAATAATCTATCCTGTACTAGTGGAGGGGTTATAAGTTTTCCTATTCTTTCCTTATATATCTAGTTTAGCTAAACAGAAAGCACTTTTCTTCTGGCTCTTACCTATACATAATTATTACATTTCAGAACTATAAAAGAGCTTTACAGATAAATTAGTGAAATGTCCCAACTTTATAAAAAAGAGGACAGACCTATTGAAGGAAAAGTACTATGACCAAGATGACATTATGTTCGAGGTAGGTATTGCTAAGTGAAATAAGATTTGGCAAGAAGTGCCAGTATTTAATGTAGTAATTCAGCAACTAGAATGAAAACCTGATATCACATTAATATTTAATTTCTTAAGCCCTTGGTTTTCAAAACCATTAACATTGATATTTTAAGAAGTTTTCATATTCAAATTTGATTTCTAAAAATTATTTTTAAAGTTCTTAAAGTTGAAAATAATTTAACTTATAAACATCTTAATTGTAAATTAACTCAAACTAGGTTTGTGGTTTGGGATTTACATTATGTTCTTTGCAACTCATACAATTTTCAGAACAATGATAAATGAATTCAAGGAGACAAAGACTATTTATCATACGTGTCCCAGAATGAATTTCAGAACGTACTCAGTAGTAGCCTGCTAGAGACAAATGACTGTTACAACTTTTAACTGAAGGCCACAAGACACCTTAACATCAGAGTTATGGAAAAATTAAAGTTCAAGTATCCTTATAATTCCTATGAAAGAAAAATAATAACATATTGATTTTATATCTATACTGAAAAACTTAAAATTTATAAGATTTATTTTATTAGTTTTATTTATAAGCTAAATTTATTTCTAAGGGTAAGATACTGAAATGGGCTACACAGAGAAATTAAAAGTAGGTGAGAATGAATATATCAAAGGCCATTTATTTTAGATACTAACATCAAAAATCAGCTCAAATAATTTGAAACTATGATTAATACATAGTATCTGCCAAACTTTTACAATGTGCTACATAAGTGACAAGTCAAAATCACTCTAAGAAATTACTATAAAGAAACAGTTAATTCCTGATGTACTTATTTCTGAATTGTTTATGCTTCATTTTGAACTAGCCTCTAGCTTGCCAGCAGAGGTTCCTTAGAACAAGCTTCTCTAAACACAGGGAAATGTGTCTCTCTCAAAGTGCTGCATATGGAGTCAGTGTTACATTTAAAGGCAAGATCTTCAGGGTAATTTGTTACTTTTCTAAACTCTATTTCCACCTCTGCCATTCTCACCATGCCACCCAGAAAACACTCTGGGCCCTTTTCAATTTCCTTTGGCACAAATACGGGACTCTTACAGACTTATGAAGACCCAAATAGTGAGATGGCATCAAGATCTGCCTAGACTTAGTATCTACGCAGATTGCTTAAAATCAAATTTTAATATTCCCTTCTTTTCGACGTAAATCCATTCAGTCATTTTACTCTAGTTACAATCAATCAGGTCTATGGCAGACAGAGTAGCTACTGAATCACTTAAAGCAGTCAAGTTAGGTACCAGGATCCAGGATCCAGGCACCCACATCATACTCACTCTCTGCCACTGTCCTTATGGGACGGATGAAAGAAGTTGTAATTATGTACTCAAGTAAAAGATTTCACTTACCAGAACCTTCTAAAAATATCAAAGTCCCAAAATGTTAATTTAAAACTACTTTTACCTATTCACTAAATTGCCATATTTGAAATATATTCTGGCCTAACTGAAAAATTATAAAAGTCTTTAAGATATCCCTATAAACTAAAACTTTTTAAAAAGCTATCTAATCATGGATTTTCCTTACTTTGTTAGTGTGATTGGTGAGATCTTTTTAAATTTCACTGAAAATTAGAATGTATAATGTAATGGCAAAAATGCAAATTAACTTCACCAAGTCAAACAAAATACTAAACATGAAGGTTATAGAATTGTAATATACTACAGAAAACAGCAAGGAGCCAAGGTAAAAGATTTGGTAGGAATTCCTTCAATACTCTGCCAATTGTGGGGCAAGGTAGATATGTATTAATTCTGTATTTTATTCTTTAGGTCTTCACAGTATGAAGGAAGAAACATTAATGAAACTTGACATAATTTTTTCGGAAGCAAAAAAGAACTGGTCTCACTTTCACGACAGCTTCAGCCAATCTTAAGGGCTACAAGTCACCCAGAGCCTGGCAACGGGAACTTTTCTTCCTTGACCCATGAAGGCAGAGTGCCAGAGGGAAATAGCAAAGAGTAGCACTATATAAACAGGGCAAGTGGCACAAGAGCAGAGGCAAGTTATATAACCAAAATATATTTTAAAATATGTTTATAACTCATAACAACCTTTGCCTTTGGTTGGTTTCTTGTTTGGAGTATCAGTTGAAACAGTTAATTCAATATTATCTGGATCGCCTCCTTCCTCTTCAATAGCCTACATTAGAAAGAGAAGTTAATATGCTACACAATCTATCTAAACTTATTTTATAAAAACGAAATGAAAAAAAAATCAGCAAACCTCAAGCCTCAAGACATTAGAATTGCCAGTCATTTCAT
Source organism: Carollia perspicillata (assembly GCA_004027735.1). NCBI lineage: Eukaryota > Metazoa > Chordata > Mammalia > Chiroptera > Phyllostomidae > Carollia > Carollia perspicillata. The sequence goes on from PVKM010004580.1 coordinate 41,838, forward strand.
AAACCGACTTCAAAAGCAGCAATTAAACTACACGAGTAAGAGAAGCTTTCAGGAGGAAATATTAGCTATCGAAATCACATGGAGTTTTAAATTCTACCCAGTCGAGATAGTTAAATTATCATACTGAACAAAAGTCTAAATATTCTCGATTGCAGAAAAGTTGCTTGCTAAGATAATAACTAACTAAAGGGAGCTTTCCTGATTTCCATAATGCAAACTTATTTCTCCTCTACTACAGTTCCAACGCTCAAATAAACAGAAAGATAATCAGGGATGAAAAAGCAGATTATTGAGCTGATGCAAACACTGAAATTCCAGAGGAAAACAAACCCTTTCTCTTACCCACCCATCAACTTCCACTATCAATCCCTCCCCAAGATGGGGAGGAAACGGTTGGGCACAATTAAACGGTAACTTCGCAGAAGTCACCAAACTAAACAGCCCCCGCCGAGGTCAAGAAATGCACGCGCTCACCATCGCTAAAGGCTGCGGACCGAGCGCCTCCCGGGTCTACACGATCGCCCTTGGGAGGCCGGGCCGGCCGGCCGCAGCCCTCGCAGCCAGGCGGGGACGTCCCAGAGGAGGTAGGGACGCGTTCGGCTGCACCGGTCGGTCCCGGGCGGCTCGCGGGCGGTTCGCAGGCCCTGCCGGGCCCGCGAGGGCGGGGTCGCCGCGGGAGGGTCCTGGTCCACCCCGCAAGCGCGGGCGCCGCCCGGAGCCTTCCACCGCGCTGTCCCGCGTGCCCAGGCGGCTGCGGACTGCCGGGGTTGAGGCGCAAGGTGGGGCTCCAAGGCGCGGCCTAAGCTCCCCTTCCCGGATCTAGCCGGCCTCACCTGCTTGAGTCGGGAGATGAGTACAGTCTTGACTCCGGTGATGTCTAAGTTCCGCCGCTTCAGCTCGGACTTAAGATCGATGACCCGCAGATCGGTGATCTTTTTACATTCAGCCTGACCCGAGGCAGGCGAGGCTGCCACAGCACCGGTAGCGGCAGCCATTTTAGAAGAGCAGCGCGCTGCCGAGGCAGCAAGTGAGCTGCAGGGCGGCGGCAGCAGCGCCAGCTTCGACCCAAGCCTGGGCGAGAGCCGGAGCCGCCCAGCGCCGTGCACAATGAGCCGCTGGCTCCGCCCCCTTTCCACCACCCCAGCGCAACCTGCAACCCCAGCCGGCACCCGGATGACAGGCGCGCATGCGCACTGGCAGGGGTCCCTGGGGCAAGCTCTGGGCGCACTCCGCCTAGACGGCGGCGGCCACCTGGGCAGTGAGTCCTCTTCCGTGTGTTGGGAAGTCAGGCTGGCTCGTCCAACCGCACCAACATCCGCCTGGTTGCCGTTCCCTCTCAGGTGTGTTAGCCATTTTCTGGCAACGTCTCCAATCTTGTGCAATAGCAGTATGCTAGGCACGACACGCGGCATAGATTGTTCGCGGGTTAATCATCACAAACCGAGGGGCGTGTACACGCCCCCAACCTCTTCCGGGAAAATACTTTATCAGTTCTTCTGAATAATCTAAAAAATGTGGCTGGTGTGCATTAATGAACTAGGTTTGCCGAGTTCCATAGAGAAGGCCAGAAAGAAATGCTAGGGCTGTTATAATAATATAAAAAGTGTAAAGGGCTATAAACGTTATGACAATATTAATAGGGCTGGCCTGTGTGACATGCCCCAGTAGGTATTTCAGGGGAAAACATACCTTCACTCCAAGGAAGTATAGTTTATCCTAGGGCTACCCTGCTCACTGTAGAACAGGACAACTTTCCAGTGCACTGGCCTCAACCGGCCATCCTCTCTGGTGGACCTGATGGCGCAACATGAAATAATCACCGAATGAGGAATTTCATAAGTACTTCATTACCACTCTTACATACTGTGTGCACTGCTTTGCCCTCTCCAAACTTTGGGACCTTATGAACCACAACCTTCTTATGGGCGACTGGCCTGTACAAAAGTGAGTACCTATTTGTAACTTTAGCCAGTATTATTAATCACCAAAGCATAAGCATTTATGGAATAAAACTATAAGTTCCACCCTGGTTGGTGTAGCTCAGTGGGTTGAGCACGTGCCTGTGAAGCAAAGGGTCGCTGGTTCAATTCCCAGTCAGGGCACATGCCTGGGTTGCAGGCCAGGTCCCCAATAGGGGACACACGAAAGGCAAGCCACACATTGATGTTTCTCTCGCATTCTTTCTCATTCTCTTCCCCTCTCTCTAAAAAAAAACATAAAATATTTTTAAAAAAACTATAAATTCCGTAAACTGAGTATGACACATAATTAACTCTACTGGCATTTTCTTGGTTATAAAATTTAAATTGATAAGGTCTGTCTCACTTTACAATGCTTTTTTCTGATTGACTAATTAGATCAAAAGAAAAAACTGGACATTATAACCTGACATCTGGGTAGTTCTTTGTGGTTTATGGTGCACTCTGACATGCAATAACCCAGTAAATCTTTCCGGACTCAGTAAAGTAAAGTTTTGGGAGGCTTAGGAAGATTAAATGTATTGTTCTGGTAGCTGGTAGGTATGTGGCCGAACTGCTGATCAAATCTGAGTTTCCTGATTCCTAGTCTAGCTCTGTCTCTATGCGGTCATAGAATTTCAGAATTCAAAGGATCTTTAGAAATCTTCTGGCACAATCCTCCATCTTTTTTTTTAAGAACATGTGTCCATCTTTTTTTTTAAAGTGTATCAAGATTTTAAGAAATGTATCTAGGGGCCCACATGTTGTCACTAAACTTCAGGTCTCATTCTGGTGTCCCTCCTACGCAGTCACCATGCTCCCACCTTCCGTGGAGCTTTTAAAGAAAGGTTATATACTAACCAAAAGCCAGTGTTATATTTCAAGTGAATGAGGCCCTGACTGGTGTGGCTCGGTGGATTGAGTGCTGGCCTGCGAACCAAGAGGTCCATGGTTGCATTGCCAGGACTCCGGTAGGGTGCATTTCAGAGGCAACCAATCAGTGTATCTCTAACACATTGATGGGTTTTTTCCCTCTCTTCCTTCCCCTCTCTCTAAAAATAAATAAAAATTAAAATCTTAAAAATAAGTAAATAAAGTGAGTAAGGTTTTCTTTGTCTAAATAATCCATTAATGGAGGTATATTAAAACGGAGATCTGGCCCTGTCAGGTGGGTCAGTTGGTTGAGCTTCACCCTGTACACCAAAAGGCTAAGCAGGTCAGGGTACATGCTTAGTTTACCAATTCCATCCCTGGTCAGGGCTTGTGCAAGAGACAAACCTATGGATGTTTCTCTCTCTCTCTCTCTCCCTTTCTCTTTCTCTAAAAATCAATAAACATATATGTGCCCTGTGATCTGATGCACTTGAACACATCACCTGCCAAAAATGCCGAGAAATTTCCTGAATTTCATGAGCAAATAGTCAGACAAATCAAACAAACTGTCTGCTCTGGAGTCTTCAAAAAAAAGCAATATCATGAAAGTGTTAAAGAACAAAAATTCAATCGAGTAAATTTGAATATCTAATTGGCTTTATTGAGCAATCACAAATCTGGTAGCATTCCATCCAACAAGTAGAGAGTTACTCAGAGAAACTTTACAAAGTGAAGGATTTAATAGGCAGAAAATGGGTGCAGCTAGAAAGCTATTAGCAAAAAAAGAAAGGAAGAAGGAAGGAAGGAAGGAAGAAAGAGAGAGAGAGAGAATTCTTTCAGGCAAGGTTGCCTTCCCCTTAGGGTGTTCCTTATCAAATAGATTGCCTAAACTCCCTTTGAGAGATAGAGAAGACCCTCAAGACAGATCACCTCATTGGTATTCACCAGAAAATTACCAATTTACCTATTAAGGTTACATTCCTGGAGAACGTTGAAACTCCAGTTAGGTCAGGTATTAAGTCTAGGTTTGCCCTTTAGTACAAGTGAGTCTATCTTGGACCTGGGTTGTGTGGACTTAAGTCATTTTTCTGGGACAAATGCCAACAAGCATGAGTGCTATGTGAAAAACAAAAGGTTGATATCCCTAATATGAGAAGAACTTATGAAAGTAGATAAGAAAAGTCATATGGTATGTATGTTTTATTCTTTAATAAACTGACAAACATTTCCAGCAGGGTTGTGCCATTTTACATTCCCACTAGCAATTTGTGATATATCCAACTTTGCCACATTCTAGCCAGTATTTGGAATTGTCACTTTTTGAAAATTTCAGCTGTTTTAATAGGCATGTAGTGATGTTTCATCAGAAATTGCGAATATTAATAACTAAAGCGAATTCACTTCTAAAACCAGGATAAATTCCAAACAGATAAGATATTTAAATATAAGAAATGAAGTAATACAAGTTCTGGAAGAGAGTATTGGTGAATTCCCAGTTACTAGCAACCACTGATCTGATTTCAGTCACTATAGTTTTGCCTTTTACAGTTTGTCATATAAATGGAATCATATAATATGAAGTCTTTTTGTTTTGGTTTATTTTACATAACTTAATGCTATTGAGATCCGTCTGTGTTTTTGAATATATTATTACTGTTTTCTGTTTAATGGCTGAGCAGTATTTCATTATTTGGTTGTACCACAGTTTGTTTATCCATTAACCAGTTGATAAGCTTCGAGTTGTTTTGAGTATTATGAATGTAATTACTATAAATATTAACATACAAGAATTTGCGTAGACACGTGTTTTCATTTTTCTTGAGTAGATACCTTGAAGTGCGTGGTATGATAATTGTATATTTAACTTCAGGAGAAACTGCAAACTGTTTCTCCCACCAACAATATGAGGGTTGAGGGTTTCAGTTGCTTCAAATTCTTATTATCACTTAAAAGGGTCAATCTTGTTTTTTTATTTTTATTATTTTAATTTGAACCACTCTAGTAGATAGGTATTATTGTTTGTCATTTATTTTTATTTAATATTTAAATTCTATTTTATTGATTATGCAATTACAGTCCTCCCAATTATTCCAATTTTGCCTCTCTCCACTCAGCACCTCCCACTCCCTGAGGCATCCCCACACCACTGTCCATGTCCATGGGTCACGTGTATAAGTTCTTTGGCTTCTCCATTTCCTATACTGTACTTTACACCCCTATGGCTATTATGAAACTACCTATTTGTACTTCTTAATCCCCTCACCTCATCACCCATTCCCCACACCACCCTCCCATCTGACAACCATCATATCACTCTCCAAGTCCATGATTCTGTCTCTGTTTTTCTTGTTTGCTTATCTTGTTTTTTATTTTTATTTATTTATTTTAAGTATATTTAATTGATTATGCTACTACAGTTGTCCCAGTTTTTTCTCACCTTTATCCCCCTCCACCCTGTACCCCCCTCCCACCAGCATCCCCCACCTTAGTTCATGTCGATGGTTCATATGTGTAAGCTCTTTGGCTTCTCCATTTCCCATACTATTCTTAACCTCCCCCTGTCTAATTTTGTACCTACCAACTATGCTTCTTATTCCCTATACCTTTTCCCCAATTTCCTCCCACCCTTCTCCATTGATAACCCTCAATGTGATCTTCATTTCTGTGAATCTGTTCCTGTTCTAGTTGTTTGCTTAGTTTGTTTTTTTTGTTTTTGTTTTTGTTTTTTTTAGGTTTGGTTGTTGATAATTGTGAGTTTGTTGTCATTTTACTGTTCATATTTTTTATCTTCTCCTCTTTCTTAGATAAGTCCCTTTAACATTTCATATAATTAGGGCTTGGTGCTGATGAACTCCTTTAAGATAACATTATCTTATAAGCACTTTATCTGCCCTTCCATTCTAAATGAAAGCTTTGCTGGGTAAAGTAATCTTGGATGTAGGTCCTTGCCTTTCATGACTTTGAACACTTCTTTCCAGCCCTTACTTGACCATAGGGTTTCTTTTGAGAAATCAGCTAATAGACTTATGGGAGCTCCTTTGTAGGTAACTCTTTCCTTTCAAGATTCTTAATATTCTCTCCTCATCTTTAATATTGGGTAATTTAAGTATGATGTGTCTTGGTTTATTCCTCCTTGGGCCCAACTTCTTTGGGATTCTTTGAGCTTCCTGGACTTGCATATCTATTTCCTTCCCCAGACTAGGGAAGTTCTCCATTATTTTTTCCAATAAGTTTTCAATTTCTTGCTCTTCCTCTTCTCCTTTTGGCACCCCTATGATTCAGGTGTTGGAACTGATATTCTCATAGAACCAGCTTTATGTTTCACTGACTTTCATATATCCTTTTGAATTAGTGTTGTTGTCGTTGTTGTTTGTAGAAATACTGAGAAGTGGAATTGCTGGGTCATATGGTAGTTCTATTTTTAATTTTTTGAGGAACCTCCATAATGTTTTCCATAGTGTCTTCACGAATTTACATTCTTACCAACAGTGTACAAGGGTTCCCTTTTCTCCACATCCCCGCCAACACTTGTTATTTTTTGTCTTTTTCATAATAGTCATTCTAATAGGTGTGAAGTATTATTTCATTGTGATTCTGATTTGCATTTCCATAATAATAATGAAGCTGAACATCTCTTAATATGCCTGTTGGCCATCTGTATGTCTTCCTTGGAAAAGCATCTTTCCAGGACTTCTGCCCATTTTTTAATTGGATTGTTTATTTGTTTGTTTTGCTTTTGAGTTGTATTAGTTATTCATATATTTGGATATTAACCCCTTATCAGATATATAATTTTCAAATGTTTTGTTACATTTAGCACATTGCCTTTTTATTTTATTGATGGCTTCTGTTGCTGTGCAGGAGATTTTTAGTTTAATATAGTCGCATTTGTCTATTTTTGCTTTTGTTTCTTTTACTTCTGGCATAGATTCAAAAAATCATTGCAATGACCTATGTCAAGAAGCTTACTGCCTATATTTTCTTCTAGGACTTTCATGGTTTCAGGTTTTATGTTCAAGACCTGATTCCATTCTGAATGGATTTTTGAGTATGGTATAAGACATGGGTCCAGTATTATCTTTTTGCACATGGTTACCAGTTTCCTAACACTATTTATTTATTTATATTTTTTCTAACACTATTTATTAAGAAGAGTGTTCTTGCACCATTGCATTATTCTTGGCTCCTTTGTCATAAATTAATGGAACATATATGCATGGGATAATTTCTGTGCTCTCTGTTCTGTTCCACTGATCTGTGTGTATGTGTTTATGTCAAAACCATATTGTTTCATTTCACATTTTTTAAATTGCTTACTGTTTTTGATTATACAGCTTTTTTAAAAAGATTTTATTTATTTATCTTTAGAGGGGGAAGGGAAGGAGAGAGGGAGAGAAATATCAATGTACGGTTGCCTCTCCTGTGTCCCCTGATGGGAACTGGCCTACAACTCAGGCATGTGCCCTGACTGGAAATCGAACCATGATCCTGCAGCTCGCAGGCCCATGCTCAATCCACTGAGCCACCAGCCAGGGCTTCATTTCATTACCTAAATTTATAAATTATTTTTTATTATTTATGCTATTACAGTTGTCCAAATTTTTCCAATTTTATCCACTCCAAATAGCCCCTGCTCCACTTCCTCAGGCAATCCTCACACCCTTGTCAATGTCCAAGGGTCATGCATATGTATGTTCTTTGGCTACCCTAGTCCCTATGCTCTACTTTACATCCCCATGACTATTCTGTAACTACTAATTTGTACTTCTTAATCCCTTCATGTTTTTTTCCCTCCCCACACCCCTCCTCCCATCTGGCTATCATCGAAATGTTCTCAGTATCTATGATTCTGTTTCTTTTCTGCTTATTTATTTTGTTTTTTTTTTTTAGAATCAATTGTTGATAGATATGTATTTATTGCCATTTTATTGTTTATGTTTTTGACCATCATCTTCTTCTTAAAGACAACCCTGTATTAAACATTTCATATAATGCTGGTTTGGTGGTGATGAACTCCTCTAATTTTTTCTTGTCCAGGAAGCTCTATATCTGTCCTTCAATTCTAAATGATAGCTTTGCTGGGTAGAGTACTCTTGGTTGTATGTAGGTCCTGGCTTTTTATCACTTTGAATATTTCTTGCCAATTCCTCTAGCTGGCAAAGTGTCTTTTGAGAAATCAGCTGACAGTCTTATGGGAATTACCCTGTAGGTAACTAACTGCTTTCCTATTGCTGCTTTTAAGATACCTCTTTGTATTTAACATTTGGCATTTTAATTATGATGTATTTTGGTATGGGCCTCTTTGGGTTCATCTTTTTATGGACTCTTTGAACTTGTATGTCTATTTCCTTCACCAAGTTAGGGAAATTTTCTTCCATTATTAACTCAGATTAGGTTTCCAATTTCTGGCTCTCTCTTTTCTCCTTTCAGTACTCCGATGATATGAATGTTGGTATGCTTGAAGTTGTCACAGAGGCTTTATGCTCTACCCTCATTTGTATGGATTCTTTTTAATTTTTGCTGTTCTGATTGGTTGGTTTTTGTTCCCTTACATTCCAAGTCAATTTGTTTTTTGCCTTCATCTACCCTACTATTGAATCCCTATAAATTTCTCCTTTCTGACTAGATCTTTTTTATGCTGTTGAGGTTCTCAATAAATTTCTTGAGCATCTTTATAACCACTGTTTTGAACTCTGTATCTAGTAGATTGTCTCTGTTTTGCCTGTCTCCATTTTGTTTAGTACTTTTTCTGGAGTTTTGTTCTGTTCTTTCATTTGGGCCATGTTTTTCTTTCTCCTCATTTTGGCAGCCTCCCTGTGTTTATTTCTATGTATTAGATAGAGCTGCTAGGCCTCCCACATTTGGTAGCTTGGCCTAATGTAGTATGTGTCCTGTAGGGTCCAATGACACAAACTCCCCTATTACCCAAGCTGGATACTCAAGGTACACCCACCCTCTGGGCTGTATACATTCTGCTGTTGTAGTTGAGCCTTGATTGCTGTTGGTACATTCAAGGTCAGCCTGTGTTCTGTTTTGGGTCACACAGTGTAAACTATAAAGTGATCTGCAGAAGGCTGCTTCTTGTGCTGTGTGTAGAGCTTTCCAGGCAAAGCCAAATTGTGAATCAAGGCTAGCTGCTGCTAGTGCTGAGCCTAGGACAACTTAGTGAGAGGTGTGGGGCTCACCAAAGCCAGATGCTTCTTGTCTGAAACAATTTAGGAAAATCTGAAGCATGGGCCTAGACAATCTATTCATATGGAAAAGCCACTTGAAATAGTTGGGTGGGCCTGAAAGTGGGTGGGGCAGGGCCTCAGGGAATCACGAAAGCTAGAGCAAACTGTGTGAGCCAGGTTGATGGAATCTCAGATATGATACCTTCCTGCAGGTTCTGTATTCTCTGAGGGGTGGGCTCAAAAAAGGAAGGATGGCCTCTGGCAGGGCTTCTGTGTGGGAGAATGTTGTCCCACAGCTCTCACCCTATTGCTGGACAATTTCATTCATCCCTGTATGTGTTGATGCCTTTCCATCAGCTGCTCCCGTGCTGGAGCTTAGAGGGAGTATCTGAGTAAGTCTGTGCATGGGCCCTTTAATGGGACCTGCCGGGGACTAGAGCAGTTTCTGTCTTTACAGCCTTACTCCCCTCTGGTTTTTATAGCTGGACTGATCTTCCTGGCACTAGAACCTTAGGGTGGCTAGTCTGCTTTGGGGCTAGGACCCTTTACCCTGAGATATCCTTTCCAATATTTATCTGCTACATATGGGTGTGGGAGCAACCTATTCTGCATCTCCACCCCGCTACCAGTCTCAATGTGGGTTTTTTTTTTAAACTTTGTAGTGGTAGGACTTCCATTCAGCTCAATTTCTTTTTTTTATTTTTTTTATTTTTTATTTTTTATTTATTTATTTTTTTTTATTTATTGTTTTT